>VXBT01007927.1:0-27903 GCA_013400235.1 Oriolus oriolus
TTTTTTTTTTTTTCCCATAAGGGCTCCCATCAGCTCTAAAATTAAGTCAGTCCCAACTGAAGTGGTTCTAGGTCTGTGCTCATCTCAAACCAAACAAGGCTGTTTGCAGGAGACTGGTGACCTGGAGGCACTAATTTTGAAGACACCTGCTTTCTGCCTTTCTTGGGGATATTCTGACCTCAGGTAACTTCTTTCCCAGGAGGTATTGTATTCTGACATTATTGATATCATTCTAGTTTGTCATGAAGTTAGATGGCTGATGCGTAAGATTTTGGAAGATTCATCTGCCCTCAGTTTTCCCTAGTTCTTGCATTTTTTATCTCTTCCCTTTGAACACATGCAGATCATGTATGCTTTGTTATTCCGTCCATTAGATTTGATCCCCTAACATCAGTTGTTACTCCCCCAGAAACATCCACGATAAACTTTGCACAACAGAAGAGTTGTGCAAACTAGCAAACTAGATGAGAACATCATACATCCATCAGAAAAATATCAACAGATTCTGAATACTTGTCCTTAATATCAGCAGCCTTCAACCTCATCTAACAGTGGCACTGGTGTTTACTTAATGTCCCTTCAAGTACTCAAACTAATAATGTGCTAGGTAAAAGCTGCCGTAGGTTGACATCTAACTGAAACTCAACAATGCATATAAATTATTAAAATATTTATATTAACTCCACTGTGTTTAAGGACCTTTTAAAGTGTCTTTGTAGGATTTATGTGCAGTGTCTCTGTTGTGCAGGTTGGAAAAATAGCCACTTCCGACTATAGCACGATCATTGTTTTAACAGCTCATTGACCACCACTGCTTCTGTAAAACCTGAACTGCTGCCCTCCTTCTTACATTAAACCATAAACAGATTCTGCTGTTCACTCTTCATCATGGTGAAAGTAGATCACAATGATGCAAAACTTGAACTACCCTCATAGCTGTGTTGCAAGTTTTGATAAGGAATGAGCAAGCTCTTGGTTTTTTGGCTTTGGGTGCAAGCTTTGATTTTAAAGGTCAAATTTAATCCAAAGCCACCTTGAATGGTTTCTTACGAATTTCTGCATATTTTTTTCTTTTTAATAACTTGGATATCACCGTGCTGCAATTACTGAATGATGAGGAGGAACTGAATAGCACCAGGAGCTGAATAGCACCAGAGACAGAGAAATTAGACTCCCCTCATTCAAACTGTGCTTTGAAGTTGAAAGAAAATTTAAAAGTAGTTTGAATCAACAAGATAAAACCTGCAGATGACAGATACTTTTCTATCCAAAGTATGTGACCACTACATTATGAAAAGCCAGGCTAGGATGTATACTGGTGTACAACAAAACAAGTGTAATACGTAAACTTTTCTCTTTTATGGAGTGTGCTTTTGTTTTATTTTACTTTTCTTTTAAATGATTTGAGAGCGGTTAGATTCTGTCCTTGTGGAAAGGGCACAATTTTCTCATCTTTTCTCATTTGGTTTTATGTAAGCTGACATTTGCCATGCCATTTGTCTCACTCTTAGCTATTTAGAGGCGCTTGCCCAAAGAATCCTTTTGGGAACTGGCTTTCTAGACTCGGGGCTGATATTGCTTTCTGGGTGAAACCTTCTAACCTCTTCAAAGAAAAGACAGATTTGACCCCAAAGCCCTTATTTATAACAACCAGTCACAAAGTGACCATCCTGCATGACCTGTGGAACATACTACACTCTATTTTTAGACAGCACAGAATGCACTCAAGGTCAAGTGACACAGTGCATGATTAACAGAGAATCCTTGCATAGTTATTATTCAATATTAAACCATAGAGATGGTCCCAAAGAGGAGAAAATCAAGAGAAGGTAGATAGAGGTTTGACTTGTATCTGCTGTTTTTGAGTTAGTGACTTTTTCACTCTAAAAAGAAAAGAAAGCAATTATAATTTAAAGGTTAAATGAAATATCTTGGTTTTATGCTTATAAATATATGTGCATATACATATAAACTTACATACTGTATCTTGTAATATTGTAATTTTATGCAAATATGCTTTGTCAGTCTTTAATTCTCCACAGAAAATGGTTGTTTATATCCATGAACTGAATAGTAACATGATTTAGGCAAAAAAACTCACACTACAAATCAGTGGTCTAAATGTAAATTGAGCACAAGTGTGTAAGTAAATGCACATTGAAGATAAAGAATGAAAAAAAAAAAAAAAGCCTTTTACTTTGCCACATAGGATTTGAAAAGATTCTCTGTAAATAGTTCATAAGAACACATGCGTAACAGAAAAAAAGACTTAAGGATCTGTGAAAAGGACAGGGAGTCAAAACCAATTTCAATATTTAAATATGGCCTAGTCCTGAGTTTAGCAAATCACTTAATGAAATTCAAATACCTTAAGAATTGAATGACTGTTAAACAAGAGTTGTAGAATAATTTAAGTATTCAAAGTAGTTTAGGAAACTTTTTTTTTCACTGAGATTTAAAAAATTATAATATATATTTAGCTATTAGAGGTATTAAGAAATAATTTGATGATCAAATGTAGTGCTGCATGGTTATTTCATCCAACAAAGAGACTCTCTAGTCATTAATTTAAATTTTTTTTTAAAGTCAATTTTTAAAGTAGGACTTGAAAAATTCACACTGGTTATTCACAGTGGTTAATAGTTTATTATAAAACTCCATTTGAGCTTTGCTACAGTTGCTAAACCCACAATACCTTTTTATAGTCTTGTGAAGCTGGACAATTTTTGCTTTTTTACCTGACTTTTAAACTTTTGTCTAGATCTGGAGAAAATCTGAAATGCTGAGCAGACAGGTGAATAATTTTGTCATTTTGTGTTCATTTAAGAGTTTTAATGTTTCCATTTTAAACAGCAACTTTCAAGAGACTCAGTAGTAGAATGCATTCATTTTACTTAAATTTGGCACCAGCATTCTGAACAAAGAAACTTTTTCTTTTTATATAAGGAGATGTGTGCGCACACTCTGTACAAATGATATACACATAATGTCATAGGTGAAAAGTGTTATTTTTAAGTAGAAGAAACTCCCAAAATAAAAGCACACTTTACGGATCTACCTAAAAGTTTTAAAAGTACTTATTTTGAAATATCTCCCTCCATATGAATACTTCCAATTTGTGACTATTATCAGTTATTGTTGCCTCAGCTGTAAAAGTTTTCTTCCAGAAATGTTCAGTCATATTGTGCTATATTTTCAATAGATCTCACCAGCTGAATAAGATCAGCTCTGTTGTTTCTACAACCAAGGGAAAAATAATGGCACTGATCCAAATTTCTTCTGAATCGGTATTAAGCTCAGTGGTGTGAAGCTATTCTTTTTAAGGAGGTCAAACAGGATCCTGATTGCTCCTGCCTTCAGAAATCCTTGATACATTTTGGAAATAGAAGACTGGCTCAAAGCCAGGTTAGAATTCGGAGATAGCTTTCTGGTATTTTAAATTTTCCTTATGATATCATTTAGCCCTGATGCTCTGTCCTAAAGCTTTGATAACACAGTGATCATATGAACGTTGTGATTCAGTCTAAAGGAAATCTTCAAAGCTGTTTTTTGGTACTGTCAACACTAGGGCTTTTTGTGTTTTGTTGGTTTGTTTGTTTAGGGATTTTGTTTTTGTTTTTGTTTTTTTCAGATTGTGACATACTGAAAGAAAACTAAGCACCACCTTGAAAATGTAAATGAACTGGCACATTTTTAGAAAGTTTTTTTTCCCAGCAGTTTCAACTCTTACAGTTTAATCCCTTTATATGTGTAACCCTCCAGAAAACGGGTATCTTTGAAAAGCTGGCAGTATCTAGAGATACTAAGATTAAAAAAAATAGTGTTTTTCCATATTCCATATTTTTTTATAGTTTCCAAATAGCTATTTAATTCTTACTACCACAAACTACTCCATACATCAGTGATGTAATATGATTAGAAGTGTCATACATAGTCTGAAAAAAGGGATAACAATGAGTAAACATTCATACAGGAGATGAGAGAACTTTAGAAGTGTTCAGAAAAGCTTAGGGAGGATAACTCAATTTTTAATTATTTGATTAAAGGGAAGGTAACTTGGGATTTTTTGTTTCTATCTGTCTGCAAGAGAACACAGCAGCATTTAGTGAAATCAATAAAATTTGAAGCAAATGACTTAATGGAGTAAAAATTTATGTGAGCATCAAAACTGGCCAAAGCAATGATTAAAAACCTGAAGATATTTTTGAAAATCTGGCATTTTTTACACTTGAGTCAGGGACCAGCACTAAAGGTGAGTGTTTCTCTGTAGCTGAGTTCTTGCATCTTCTTCACATCATCAATAAGTGATGTCACTTTGCAGGACAGAAAACAGGGCTAAATAAACCTCTCATGTAATCTGGTATGACAACATCTACATTCTCTAACTGGAAACTCTGTGTCATGATAAAAAAAAATTTCCAAAATTGCATTTTATTCTAATAGTTTCTCTGTGGTAGTAGGGGTAGAACAAACTATTCAAATACTATTTGAAGCCAGAACTTTGCTTCACATGATCAGTATACAGAAACTCAATAAAAATCAGTTCTCTGTTATTACTTCAGTTGCCATTATATATTAGCATTTTTTACCAAAGATGAAATAGCCCACATCACTTCTTAAAAAGTACTACTAGTGAGCCAGAAAATTCTCCATCAGAGTTGTAAGAAGTATACCCCAGAAATAGTTCAACAATTCTGTTAACATTCAGGAGCAGGAACGGCAGATATTTCATAAAAGAGGTTAATTTCTAAAAATTATTTTGTTCACTATTTTTGGAGAGATGAGGGATCAGAAATGACAGTTTCTTAACAGATCATTCTAAATGCACAAAGTGAACACAGCAATATCCCTATTTTGTGTAAAAGATGCTCTACACTTCTTGGAAATTAGTTGAACCATACAAAAATATGTCCCCTGGAAGAGGGCCAAGGTTTTGGAGTAATGTGCTTATTGGTAGCATGTAGTGTGAATCTAAGATGCAAAAGGAAAGCTTTAACTTGTGCTTTTCCTCTATCCAATTTGGGAAGAAAAGTCTGTTATGTGTAGAGGGATAGTACTGTCATATGCAATCTTAGATGAATTCAAGGAGAAATTAAGTCCTCCCATAGAAGAAACCATGTGCCTATTTATGCATAGAACTGAGCTGCTCATTTTGCAATTTCATTGAGTAAATGATACTGAATACCTTACAAGCCTCATCTTCTTGAAGGATCAGACTCTGAGTGCTGAAAAGTTATCTTTACAAGCACTTCTTACAATATATCTTTGAGTGACAATGAACAAAAAAAAAAAGGAAATTACAGACAAAAATTTTATTTTGCCTATGGCTCAAAGGAACTGCTAATGAGCTACACAGTTTATCTTCAGAGGAAGAAGAAGAAGAAGAAGAAGAAGAAGAAGAAGAAGAAGAAGAAGAAGAAGAAGAAGAAGAAGAAGAAGAAGAGGAAGAAGAAGAAGAAGCAGAAGAAGAAGAAGAAGAAGAAGAAGAAGAAAGACGAAGAAGAAGAAGAAGAAGAAGAAGTAAGAGGAGAAGAAGAAGAAGAAGAAAGAGAAGAAGAAGAAGAGAATAAAATTGCAAAACATATTTGACAGCTTCTTCAAACTGTTTTAGAAAAATGCAGGCAAAGGCTAAATGCCTTAAAAGTTTTGACATCTGCCCTTTTATCCCAAGGAAATTTTTCCAACAGTTTTTTTTGGTTTTTTAAACTCACGTGTCAAACACGCAACAGAAGAAAAGCCCTCTGATGAACTTGAGATATGGCAAAGCCTTAGTAAGTGGAGTATGTGTTGTTTTTAAAAGAGTTTGTGGACACAGAGCCCTGTGCAGTTGTTTTCAGCTGTAAGATGGCTGTGTTACCCTATGTTTCTTTAAGTGTGATTTCATCGAGCTCTGTTTTCTGTCTGGGTGATGTATCTCAGTGCAAACAGCTCACTGTTAGCCATTATGTACCTATTAGCACTGATTGCTTTCTGATAGCGCTTCACCAGTTGGTTTCACTCACTTTGACAGGTTTGGTGCTTTGTTTAACCTTTAAACTAGTGGGGCAATAACACTGCTGACAGAATTGGAGAAATAATTAAGGAAAACTTAGTCAAGGCATAAGAAAACAACTGTAACAAGGTAGATCTTTCTGGTAGGTTTGAGTTGTCAGTTGATACAGGAAAAGGATGGGGCAGACATGTGGCCAGAGCATAACTATTTTCCATTTAATCTGCAAGAACCCAGTTTAAAGAGTTTACTAATTTTATTTTTTCTCTCTGTAGGTACCTACTGTTCTAGGCCAGGAAACAAATTTCTTTCCATGTTTTTTACAGAATGTGTAAGAGCAGTGAGAATACTTGCAGCTTAGGGAGCATTTCTGGTTTGATTCATAAGAGAAAAAGAAAACCTCAGTATTTAATAATATTGTCTGTATAAAAAAAGGTCACAGAATCACAGAATAAGCTAAGTTGGAAGTGACCTACAAGGATCATTGAGTCCAGCTCCAAGGCCTGCACAACACCATCCTCTGTCAGCAACAAGCCCAGCTACTTCCTGTGCTAGAGCTATTTTCCCCTCTGAGACAGGTGCATCCTGTCAGCTGTTAGGAGACCCTATGTGGAGTAGATCCTCCCATGGTCAACAAATCCCGAGTTATTCGGCTTACACCAACCTCAGAGCCATGCACTGACCTTATGGATCTGCCTATTCCTTTTGATATTATTTGTTGTTACTGAAAGAATTGAGGAAATCACCACTTGTGCTCCTGATCCCTCTACCAATCTTCCCAGAGCCCTGACATATTTCTGGTCGCCCTTCGACTTCTATTTGTTATTTTGTTGCTGCCAGTTTGAACAACCAGTAGCAGATAGTAATCAGAGGGCTTTACTAGGCTGGAGAGTTTTCCAATAATGTCCCTTATCCATGCCCCTTGGAAACAGCAGACTTCCCTGTGGGTTGGGTCCGATCTGCACAGCAGGTCCTCTGTTTCTGTCAGATGGGAGACTCCTACAACAACTACCCTTCTCTTCCTCTTAACAGAGGAGGTGTTGATGGTGGGTTCACTGTGCTCCAAGTTGCTTGTGCTCCCTGGAGCTGTTTAAATCACCTTGGGTTGCTCCTGGAACCAGCCCCTCCTCACCTGGTTGGCTGCTGAGGGCTTCCAGGTCCTGTTGAGGCTCAGTGCTGAATTTGAGAACCGTCATGTACAGCTCAGTCTTACCCCTGGACTTTCCTTCAGTCACGGCTGTGTAAGCCTGGCCAACTGAGTACTTTTCCACAAAACTTTCCACCTACCCAGTTTATGTTTGACAGTGTTTTGGTCACTACTACTGAGCTTCTACAGGAAACCAAGGTATGAAGTCTCAAGCAGGAATGAATTAAAATGGAATCAATTTGGTAATTAATACTGCTTATTAGTAGATAACACATTAGATGAATTTGGTTGTTAGTAGGTAACACATGAGAAGCATTTCCTAAATTTCTCCAGCTAGTAGGTTGCTGCAGAATCATAAAAAACCCTCACTTTGCGTACTTGCACCAAGCTGCAAATTACATCAGCTGCAAGGTTGCATCCCGCACAGATGGAAGAGTTGGAGCTCTTGAAGGAAAAACATGGTAGGGGAGCCTGATATGCTGGCATTCTAGTAGCTTCTTAGACACCTAGCTTCAATTTATTGCTGCCTGGGGGAACAACACTCCCAGAACTGGGAGAGGCTGTGTTCCCATGAGATAATTGTGTTGGTGAGGCAGGAAAACCCTTGTGGTCCTTTGGCTCTAGAGATATGGCAGGTCAGACCCTCAGTGGGGTTTGCCTCCTTCAGCTGGTCCTTGTCAGATTGTAAGCATTGCTCTCTCTCAGCCCTTCATAAACAAGCAGGTCTACAGTCATGGCTGAGAGGTTGGGAGGCATGAAAAGTGATTACGCTGACCATCCCAGACTTTTATTCTTCACAAATTTGGTGTTTTCCTCTCTTAAAGCCAGGAACTTTCTTTGCTTTTATTTTTTGTTTGCATGTTTGTTTTGTTTGCAGGAGTATTCAGCACTGCCACAGCAGAGCAAAAAAAATTGTAAGGGCAAAATTCGGCTTTTAACCCACTGAAACAATGAGGGCGTTCACAGCAACTACTGTACACATCCATCTACTTTAAGGATGGCCATCTACTTTAAATCTAGCCAAATTTTGAAAATGAAGTTTCATGTTTCCTTTCTTCTCTTTTACTGAGGGTGATTCAACATTTTTTGAAAGAAATATGGTGCCTCATTTTATGATCAGTACAATTTTCACAAAAGTGAAAGGGCAGAGTGAAGAGACAGACTGCTTGAAGGGCAGCCTGGTATTCTGCACTATTGTAGCTTCAGAAATACATTATCTTTGTAGCTGGCAGAAGATAGGCAACCTCCAGCAAAAGCTTTCCTGAAATTTTTCTTGTGATAATTTTTTTTAACTTTCTTGAATTTAAGTAACTCATTTAAGAATAGAATTGATCATAATCTCTCTGTTTCTCTGTGAGTCAAAACTGGCATGCGAATTGTGGATTGTGGAAAACATGCTTCATTGCTGCATACAGATAATTAAAATCTAAATAATATTTCAATACAGTAGCCACAATAGTCTTTATTTTCATTAATAATTGAAGAGTTTGTAAGTCATTAAAATATAATGCATTCATTATTTTCCTCAGGTTGACTAGTGCATTACATGATGTGATGTATTTATAATTCATATCCTTCCTTGCTTGAGTTGTACTTCCTTCGGCTGTGATAATAACAAAAATAGGCTACTTGTCCTTTTTTGTCAGATGTAAGATACTGACATCAAGCAAGTACCACAGTTGTCCCTTAATTAAGTGTCCCTTAACCAGTCTAATTTAGTGTCCTTTTGTCATTCATTTATCATCACTTTCACTGCTCATAGTATTATTTCTTATGCTAATTGCCAACTAGAATGCTCCTAAACTACATAAACATGTAAATACTTCCTAGCAAAACAGTTCAGCATTTCTTACAGCTTATTTTAAAAATACGTTTTTGAGTGCATGGGTAACAAATGTCTAAAGTAATGTGAATTTATCTCTGGCCAGGTAAACAGCGCATTTTGTGGGCTCTGCTCTTTAATAGCTTCACTAATCAGAAAGGTAAACAGAAGGGAGGTATTAATGGCACGATATGTTCCTTACCCCAGAAAGAGAGAAATTCTGAGCTCTCCCCTCATTGTTTTACCACATACGAAATTTTTTATAGAGTATGTGGAAACTGGATAATCTTTTGACACCACATTTTTTCACCCCTGTGCATTAAGGTCTCTTGACAAATACAACATCACGTAAAGGAAATTAGAATGATGTTTCCCCTACTACAGTACGCGAATTGAAAATAATCTTATTGTAAAGTGTACAACATGCTCGACACCTTAAGAGGGTGTGCTTATAATGAGGGTAGGGATAAAGATATCAAGAATTGTGTTAATTAGAGGATTATAGTGCAGTTCTTGTAACAAAAAGCTGGAATATGGAGAAACTCTGTATGAGACTGTTCTAAAGAGAGCCTTATTATTAGAGATGCAGGTGCCATTGCTTGTGGTGAAAATAAAAGAATTTATTTTGAGCAGATCAGGAGTACAGCAGAAATAAATGGAATTGGGTCATTATATGTAAATTGAAATCTAACTGCAAGGGTAGAGCACTTATACATGAATTCATAAAACCCAGACCAAATGAATTGGTTAGAGATCAGCAGCCATATGAATTTCTCACTAAATGTCTCTCACCCCATTGACACTTTTTTCAGTACTCCATATGCTAGATCGCAAACTACAGATTTAGCCCTTTTGCCCAAAGGCATCTGAACCTGTGAAAAGCCTAGCTGAAGCAGTGTCTATTGTTCATTGACAAGTTGTCAATTTACTTCCAGGCAAAATAACTCATAAACATGATAAGTAAAGCAGATAAAACAAGAATTCTTTCACACTTTGTAACTTTACTGCAAAAATGCCTTGTTTTTCATAAACGTGTGAAATCTCCCCTCAGAATTGTGACTGTGCATTGAACTTTAAAACTGTGTGGAAACCACGCATGCATCTCACGATCTCTGTCTATAAGAGGATGAATGTTAAATATTAAAGATGCATTAAAAGTGATAAAATGAAAGATATTCAAAGGCTGAATAACATTCTCATATCACCAGCTGATGGTAATATCACTAGCTGAGTTAATAAAAGTTCATTTTAAGGAAAAAAACACCAAAAGACAAATGTTTGAATACTAGTCTCTAAACTGACATTCACATATTTCTTTAATGGTTATTATGTAAATCTTTCCACTTCTGGAACCATATAAAACTCCTTTACTTCATAGAAAGTGGCAAAGAGCATTAAATAGAAATCAATGACTTACCAATTTAAAACATGGTCATAGAAATAGCTTCCTAGTGCTCAATAACAATGATGGTATTTTTCACAAAAGATATTTAAATGATTAATTTTTTATACATTGCCATACAGACAATTTTGCAATCACACACTCAGGATTTAGTTGACTGCACATTCACACACACAAATTATTCACAAGGAAAACTTTGGAACAAGTTGCCAAAAAGCAGCTGTGGAAATGATATTATTGCACATGCCATTAGGCTGAGACCATGTTTGTAGTGCTGAAAATATTACTGTTTTTCCCTCAAAGATAACTGGCAGTCGCCTCCTCTCCCTTTGTTAGTTTCCTTACTCTTTCTTGACATATGCTAAGTGCGTAATTCCCTGGGAACATAGTTAGCTTGTCTTTTCTGTGTGCAGGTGTACTTCCTCCAGCACACTCTAGTTTTGACCTCTGATGTGGTGTTTCCACAACACGAGCAATAGGTGCTGTGAAATAGGGGGACTAAAAATTGAAAAGAAATGCTTAATTTTGTGGTAGATTGCTGTTGGGGCATTGGTGCACCCAGCCAGGTGCATTGGGGCATGTCACCTTGCTGAGGAGGCCCAAAGCCCCCAAAAGCCTCTAGAAAGTCACGATGGGTCAAGCTTAGTAGAAAGGTTGTTCTCCTCCAGTCTCTGATGGCATGGCCCATCTCTACTCCAAAACTTATGGTTGTCCCCATTAATTAGTTAAGCTGTGAAATGGAGCCACTGGGGAGTGGTTACTTTCCAAACTTGATTGCTTTTGGAAAGATTGGGTGGATCTTTGGATGAGGGGAAAAAAGTTATCATCTGTTTCCTGGTGGGTTACTGCTTTATGAGCAGCCAGAGCCCATGAATGAAAATGTGGGTTTTTTTCTTGTTTTCCAGTTATATTTGCCTGTGACAATGAAAAATATCAAGCCTGAAACTTTTATTCTGAGTAAGGAATTAGAGTTAACATACATTAAAACTGCAAACATATATTAGTGAGATATTTCTCTTAACCCAATCATAAAAAAAATCCAACTTAAAAAAAATTTGCATTATTTATATTTTATTAATATTAGATGATACTTTGCTACATATAATTAGAAGAAAAAAGGGAAAGAGAATTATGAATGCATCATCAGCTATTGATTCAAAACTGAAACTCACTTTTTGTTTACACGTCCTTTCAGATTTTTATTACACATTCATTTTAACCAATTACAACTGTAATTATAATTTACACAGCATAGTTACTAATTTGTTTTCAATTTTATCTGTGGGTGTTATAAATAATTTGTCATGGTTTTTCAATGAAGTTCACTACTGTGGGAATAATGGAAGAGATGTGCTGTACAGATGGGTGGCCACCACTACACCAAGGAGAGAAAATTACAACCCAAGACTATTTGTGTTTAATTTGTCTATGGCATTCAACTTAGTTATGCTCCCCAAACAGTACTGCTATAGACAAACCACAGTAATGAAACAGCTATTTTCTTACTCCCTCTTTCCCAAGTACCTTTCTGTGCAAATTATTAGTGCACTAATTGAACCTACTGCATTATAAGACACTTTGCAGAGTGCAAAGTGCTTAATATATTATGTGTAAGACTTAATATATTAGTGCTTAATATATTACATGTGAGACCTTTTAGTCAGTCTATCAGTTAAAATAGTTCAAATAGACTTGTAGCCATACCTTTACTTATTTATTTTGGAATTTTGTTCTGTTGCCTTACTCTATTAATCTTCCTTTCAGTCATGCCAGTTTACAGAGCCCCTGGTGCTGCATCCTCTGTATTCAAACTAAAGGCAGCCTTCATGGGTGCAAAGAAATGAACCCCTGAATGTGTACCTGGAGCAGAGTGTATTTGCAGAGTTATAAGCTGTTTTGAAATGGTGGTTGATGAGGAGTAGGAGCTGGCATTTAGAGTTGCAAGAAATCCTTAATGCAATGACTGGGTTCACAGACATGATGCTATAGACACCACACAGGTAGGAAAGGGACCTCTGATCCTCCCTCTGAGCAAGGCTATTCACCAACTGATGTTATCCTCTGCTGATTCTTCTTTTGCAGGGAGCCAGTAACAAATAATGAGGAATGCTTTGCAGGTTCTCCCAGGTACCAAAAGCCCTTCTTGTCTTGTCTCCAGCTGGTGTAAATCCTCTGGACTCTTTGAAGCCAGTGCAATTTTGAGACATTACTAAGGCCAAGAATAACATCTCTCTGATTCTGGTGACTTTGGTGGTCGTGCATGTCAAGTGCATGGTGCAGGTGAAGGCTGTACAGTAGAGATAGCAGTGAAATAACTGCTGCAGCATTCCAGGTTTTTGATGTTTGGTTTGTGTTTCTTTCACTGGCATCCTGGCAAGAACAAATGTAAATAACAAAGCAATTCTGATATAATTTCATGAGTTCTACACATTACAGGTGGTCTCTCCCGACACTCTCAAAACTATATGATCTCATAGACGTGATAGAATTGAGAATCTGAATAAAATCTTCAGCAACTGAAGAACTGGGAATTTAGCATTGCTTCTCTCCAGTGCATGACAAAAAAGTGAAAATATGGTCTTCTTCAGTGAACATGTAGTCCATTATTTCTCCAGGTGAAACTTGGTGGAGTTAGCACAGCAGAGCCATCCCCTAACACCTCAAGGCTGTGTTGTGGTTTGGTATTTGAATCAGGGGCCAAGTCTATTTTCACAGTATTTTCTATGTCCTTATTTTCTACTGTGGTATATTTTTATGTTGAATTTAAAAATAAAACTTGTCTCCTCATGGCTCCTTCTTTTTTATAAAATATTTTTTATAGAGCACATGGCAGATTAAAAGGGCTTAGCTGTGTTGATTAACTATCCAAATGTTTAATCAATAGCTAGATGCAGTCTCTCTGTGAAAGACCTTGGAGAAGTCCCACTTGCCTTATTTCCCACCCCCAAGTGACACATCAGTGAATGACTACATCGTCCATGCATATCAATGCAGAGGGGCTTAGACAAACACAGCACTAATGGAAAATTTTGGGTCACCTTGTCAAAATATGTTAAATGCCCCTTAAGTTGTTTTTTTTTTTTTTATTAACTTAAAAAATGACAGTAAACTGACCTTGTGATACCATACTGCCTTTCAGAAAGCAAATACTACTCAGTCTGCAACCTGTTCATTGGGGCATGGGTCAAAAATCCATTCCAACCGAATTATAAAATACACATCCTCATGTGTTGATACAACCCATGGTAACCGCCTGACAAAGTGTTAAACAATTGTACTCTTTAGTACAGAACATGTTTGCTGACACTTATTTGGAAAATATATGTAGGGGCCTCTGAGTGATTCATAAGCAAGGGTTGCGGATGCCAGGGTGTGCTGGATGCTAATGCATCGCAAAGTCAGGGAAAGTTCATCTTGTGACCACAGCTCCTGGACTTGCTCCAAGAATATGCCGTTTGCAGAGATGGCATTAACTGCAAGAGGGCTGTTGTGGGATTTGGATTCCTGCCCTCGTATTTATCTACTCACAATGTCATTAACACCCACATTGATCCCGAACTGCTGCTGGTGCCAAGGTTGTTTTGTTTGCTGGTGTCACAAATCACAAACAAGAGAAAATGGTTCTGATAAAGATAACAGCTCTGCAGCTTTGCATTGTTATAAACGAGCCATAGGAGCCCTCCATACCTGCTAGTAATGTGCTATAATGGTTTTGCTTAGCTATTATTTAGAAGCATTAGCTTTGCTTTGGCAAAATTAGTGTTAGGATGACTGTTACATGATTTGCACTGGGATTGTCACAATGCATCTGTCAATATCTTTCTGGTCTTGGTACATTGCTGAAGACAATGCTGTAGGTTAAAACTGTCAACAGGGACAAAACACCATTAATTAGTTAAGTATTGCCTTCATCATGAGGCTTGTTTTGAGTGGGAAAGACAACTACACAGAATAGTACACTATTTCCTTTAATATCTGATGCATTATATAGTTAGTTGAATCTCCAATTTAGTGGCATTTATTGCATGTATATAGCTACATAAATAAATAGGTTGATATCTGTACATATACATAAATGAGCATGTATAAAATACACATGTTGCATATTTTTTTAATATTCATGTGCAATCATGGATACAATATTTGCAAACAACGTATTATTCTGTGACCATAATTGCATCAAACGCACTAAGAAATCTTGCAAGACTTACTTGCTTTGTGGTTTCACAACCATAGGTCAGAAAATCTAACACAACTCCTAGCAAAGGTATTGCTGCAGCTGTTGGAGTAACTTTCTGGTCTAGATTGCTGTAGCACACTGAAGACCAAAGTAGCTAGAAGAGAACCATGCAGCAGATCCAAACAGTGGTAGAGAAACAAAATTCCATTTAGTTTTGTCTCAATCCAGTGTACAGTGGTACTTAGGAGTAGAAGTGAGTTTTCTGTGTCAGCTTCAAACACTGGGAAACACTACCTATGAAAGTTTTATGAGTAATTAAACAGTCAATTGAGTCCTCAAAGAACCTGAGCCACAGGTAATAGTCGTAGGCACTAAAAATCCTATTCATGTATGGTGTATTATCCCTTTAAACTACTCTATTCATAAGGAATGGAGGGAGACCATGAGAAATGTATTTACATCCTTGATGAAAATTCTAAAAAGCATGAAAAATCCTACCTCCATGCTGATTTCAAGAGAAGGATGAAGTATTTGCTTTGGATGGGTCGGAAGTTCAGCAATCCCCAGACCCCTAACCTTTAAACAACAAAAAGAATATTACCAGCTCAGTTTTCCCCCAAGTCTGATGTTTTCCTGCCTTTAATCTTGGTATGTTCTTGCTAGTCCAAAGAACAATTTTGATCTGGATTCTAGTTTGCATTTTTGGAGTGAGAACATGTCTTGATACAATTCTGTGTTTTAGACTTACTGAGGCTTAATGGCTGTGAGCACTTCTGATTTCTCAAAAAAAAGCAAGGGTGTTTTGAAAATGTATCTCAGAGTAGCATTTTATCTCAACTTGCCAGCTACACCTGCTGATCTCTCTGGAGTCCTCATGAGCTCAGCAAATGCATTTAGCTTTCTCTGAGGAAGTCATGGAAAAATTTTGTGAGCTCAGCCCATTCAAAGTGACCAGGGTCTGACTTTGCTGTGTGCTTGCAGAGTACAAATTGGCTACTGACAGAAGATAAAACTTTGTAAACACAAATGCAAAGAAGACAAGCTTTAATGTTTTCCTCTCAGTGATAACTAGAAGTTGCTGGTTTGAATATAGCGAAATATACACTCATCTTCTCCCTATGTAAATGAAGTGTACTTGACACTTTGAGGTTGAATGCTTCCTTGCAGGTGAAATGGAAGCTTCTCCTGAGCTTCAATTATCTATGCCATCAGTAGCAATATTCACAGTGTAGGAAGGTGCTCCCATATTGGAGACCAAGCTAATAAAAGTTTTGCTTGGAAACAATCTGGTTCACAGATATTTGACTGGTGAAAACCATTAAAGAGGATTTGAATCTCTTCTGTATAGGCTGTGTTTCCAAGGAAAAGAAAAAGAGTTCTCCTTTCAGATATTGTGATTACATTGAATTTGTCACCCACCCCAGACCTATACTGCCTTGCCAGAGGCATATTCATTGTCTATTTGCAGTTTTGCTGACTTCCTTGCGGACTCTCATGCTGGTCTGGCACGTAGCAGGAAAGTGTAAAACCCATCACTGATTTATAAAACACTCATACATGCAGAGGCTTTTTATTTTGTTGCTTTTATTTGTTTCCCAGCAACTGAGACCCTCCAGGGTACAGAACTTCAGTAAAGTATCACACAGAGGTGCAAAAATAGTATTTAAAATATTATGTGAATTGTAACCATATCCTGTATTACATTGATACTCATAGGACTATTATACACACACACACAAATATTTGTAGTTGATGCAAGGGAGATCTATTCACTTTTTTAACTGAAAGAAGAGAAGGTGATTTTCTTATTTAATATGCATTAGTATAGCATAGTTGCATTTTTTATGCCTTTAGTGAATGAAAGACAATCATATCAGTGGTGGAAGTTTCAAACAAATATCTTTGATAGGTTATTCACAAATGTTCAGGCCCTAGTTAGTCTCATATTCTGTCTGTTTCTTGCTTACAGCACTGAATAAGCAGCTAGAGGATTAATAAACAATTTACACATACAGAACTATCCTTACACAGGAGGACATGAAAAAGGCCTTTTGTATTCAGAACGACTGGTTCCCCACCATTGAAGCAGGGCTTTGTTCAGTGTGACAAACGATGGATTCTGGATAGCTGATTATATGGAAGTTTTGCTTCACTCAAGTAGACGTGGTACTGGAAAAGCTGTGAAAAACTGTGATGTTCATCTGTTCGCTGTGTCATTCTTCTGCAGCATAATGCTGCCAACATCTTGTGTGATCTCCACTGTAAGCCACCACTGTTCTGCAGAGCAAAAGTTCCCATCTGTGCCTTCTATCTTTCTCAAAGGCTTTGAAAAAGTCAGAGAGGGCAAAAAGATTGCAGGGTGAGATCTCACCGCTGGGCTGGAAGTTGTCCGTGCCAGTTGAATTGAGTGCAACTGAATGAACAAAGAGGGATCACCTGAGTTAACTGGACCCCATATTATATAAAAAATGTTGTCTGTCTGCTTTCCAGAGACATGAGCCTTCTGGTCCAAAGGGAATGATGTATCAACTTTTTAAGTGTTGCATAAGTACACAGTGCCTGTGCTTACCTTCCCAAGGAATTTTACACAAAACCGGAATATATAGCCTATAATAGACTTGGAAAATGACCTTTAAAAATCAAAGCATATCAGCAGTTCTGTTTTTCTGATATTTGTCCATTTCAAGTCGGCAGTTGCAGCTTTAATGTCCTTGGTGAGACAGTGTTCCACAAGAGTGCATCAAGTCATTCTCAAACAGAACTTACGTTGGAAGATTCCAGTGCTTGCATTCAAATTCACATGGATTTTAATGTAATAAATAGTTTTGGTGGTTTATCATCACACACTGCCCTCACTGTTAGGGGAACATCAATCATACTGGCAACCACTTCTCTTCAAAATCTAGTCTCCCTCAGTTTCAGCCTGATACCAATTTGCCTTTCAGATGTGAGCTGCCATCTCAGTGCTATTCCTGTTGCAGCAAGAAACTTTGTTTCCTTTCTTAGGATTTACCTGGTTTTCCTTTTGATATTTCAGAAATAGCGTCCATGAGAACTGGCTTTTTTTTCTAACATTGACTCCTTCCTTGTACACCTCTGACATGAATGCAAGAAATTATTGCTATTTTGAACTCTCCAGGTCTCACGTAAATATCAAATTGACATTAGATAATTTTGTAAGGACTTCTGTAGTTGGTTAAAATTTCTTTATTCTTAACAATGTGCCAAAGAATTATAGTGACTTTGCATGTGTATTTCAGTTTGATTAAGTCACCAGCATGAAGGATCCTTGTCTTCTGATATTTGTATATGTATATATTTATATATGTCACTTCTTCATGACTGTTCTAGAATAGACCAAAAAGTTAAAATGCAGAGAAAGATTAGAAAAAATGTATGCAGTTTTTTGAATCTGAAAAAATTCTTGCTATAGCTTCTCATCAGAAATTGTTTGTGATACCCTTACATGTGAAATCTTAGGCAAAGATGCAGAACCTTTTAGTAAAATTAAGCAGCTGACATTGCATGGAATCAACAAATATCAACAGGTCATTTTGATACAGGGAAATAGCTAGTATTCTTATCGACAAGAAGAGATACAAATAGAGGTACATGCAGATGTAATTTTTTTCCCCTCACAATCAGGACAAACCAGTAGTGGAGGACATGCATCAGCAGCATTAGGAAGAAAAAGACAAATCATGGGAACTATTGTATCTCCAATGTACAGCGTATGACTACTGAATCACAGATCAGCCACAATACATCTCAGAAGAATGTCACATATCACTGGAAAATAAATGTAACTTCTGCAAACAAAAGAGACTAAAGGCAGAGCAAACTTCAAGAGTGCAGAGGAACATGGATGCAAAGTGTAATTTAGCACCTGTTTCCTAAGCATGCTGTGCAGAAAAATGTTGATTTTGTTTAGCAGCATGAAAAACAATACCAGTAGAAGTGATGACAGCACTAAGCAAAGAGAATACAAGTCAGGTGACACATATGCAAAAAGGTTAAGTGTCCACAGACATAGTGAGGTTACTAAAAAAGACAGTATTTAGGCACAATTGCCCCATAGGGTGTGTGACAGTGCTTATTTGCTATTCTAAAAAGCTGTAATGTTGACGGAAGTACCATTAATTTTGATGTAGGCTATTAACATGCATCAAGGAAGGCTCCTAATTTTTAAGCAGGAAGTAAAAATATGCTTATATGGCAATGTTTTTAATAATTAAGGCGTTTAACTATGTAAAGTGGTAGTTTTGGTGTTTATATTTTAATGAATGATGTTATAATTTTATATTGTCTCAAAATATGCAAACTATTATGAAGTAAAATTTTATTTCTTATTTAGGCCAGTGTCTGCCACACAGCTAAAATAGCAACTCGCCATGGAAATGGCTCCATATACTTCAGCAAAATGAGTCCTGAACTTAAGATAATAGAAGAAAATTTTAAATATTTCTACATTTAGAAAGTTGTCCAGCTGGGGAGTGGGGTAATTTTCACTTTAATTTCTGTTTTCATGTGAAAGGACACAATAAGCATTTTGTTTGACAGGTATTTTTTCTTTTATGGTAACCGATCTTTTCTGAAAAATATCCTATTCATTAGATACTCCACAAAATACCTGTTTTATTTTAAAGCTTTTAAAGTACCCCCTCCAATGGCAACAGTGACAAAAAAAAAAAAAAACCACACATAAAAGAAAAGAAAGAAAGGAACAAAAATAAGCAATGAGCCCAAAAGAAATCAAATCTTGATTTCCTGTGGCACAATTCCATAGTCCAATTGTATGTGATCACTGTTTTCTCAGACACTGTTCTCAAACATAAGTGATACTGTTTGTAACTCACTGAGACAAAACATTTATTCAGAAAAATAATTTGGGCCACTGCTGTAGAAAATGAACATTACATTCTTTGCATGGAAAAAGAGCATGGGATATGATTTCCTCCATAAGGCATGCTCTTCTGCAATATATCAAATCTTTTTTCTCCTGTGTATGCAAATGCACTCTCCTTTGTTATATTACAAGAGGGTGCATAAAAACAGACATTCCAAACTCTACTGATTAAAATAAATGTGCTCATAAAGGAGACAGGGGACTATACTACTGCATCCCCAGAACAGCAGTAACTTAGATACCAACAAGTTATTTTCAAGTTTGACAGAGGAAGTAATCGGCTATCAACAAGGGGTAATTGCCTGAGCAAACTAGTCTTTGCATCTCATACGTGCTGTCACCTTGGTAAGAAAGAAATACACCACTATCAGTTCATGAGAAAAAAAAAATTGAAACATTCCTTTACAGACTGCTTCTCTCAGCTCTTTGAGAGAACATACACACAGCTTGGAACATATCTAATCTCTACTCTTTTCTTATCACTGAGGAGTATCCTAACACACCACAAAATTCATAACCTAAGCAGCTTCGGGATATATTAGAAAGGATCCATTTTAGATTGGAACATAAATTTTAATCTGAGATTTACCTGTGGCTGTCACAGGTGAAAGTGGGTTGGTGACAAAATCCTTCAAGAATAAATGAAGGAACTCTTAAGTAAAAGAGACAAAATTTATCTGAATTTTATACCAATATGGGCTGCTTAGAGAGCTAGATGAATATGCACAGACACACAGCCTCTCATATTACCATTATACAAATATTCGTTTGACTGAAATGCTCTTGCCCCAGGGGTGACAGGGTTTTGAGCACTTGCATGGATGACTTTTTTATTGAAGCAATGTGCAGGGTGTTAAATAATTATGTACATTTGCCTGTACATACGTATTTTACTGCATTTTAACATGAAACACGTGTTACATGTAAGTATAACAGAGAAGAAAGAGTTTCTCTATTCATGAGGAAATAAATTCTTTCTTTAAAGCCATGTGCTAAAAAAGCAGTAACTGTTAATTAAGAAAACCCACAAGTGGTGGTGAACTATTAATATCCTGTAAAGTAATAGAGGGGCTAGCTGTCATGGGTAAATAGTAGTCTTCTGCAAAGCATAAAAGAACCTGCCTCTTTCCAGGGACCATTGTCCACTTTTTCTGTTAGCATTATTTTACCTTAAGTATTAAACAGAATTTTATTGACTGAAACCATACATTGCCCTCTCTGTTCTGGAAAAGAAACCGGTCTCAATTTCCTCCACTCTATCTCTTCAACTTCTATTTAAACGAATTAGCTGCCTTATGCTACCTGTAGCATTATCAATTCCAGGCCAAATAGCTAAAAATTAATAAAGATAAAAAAACTTCCACAGTTTGACTCATCCTGAATAATGATAAGGGATGTTCATATTTTGGAACTTGGTAGGATTGCTTGATCAAGACAGTAAACATTGCAAAATTAGAGTCAGAACTTAAATTTTCCTAAATTAAAGACCATAAGGCATATGGGAAGATTTCTTTTTTCTGTCCAACACTTATGATCTCTTCAAACAATGAAAAGTGGAAAGGTCTTAAAAGATTTTTCGCAGCAGTCTGGCAAAAGATATAAACTACTGTCAAGCGTAATATGGAAGAAAAACCATGTCAGTTGACAGAAACAATATGCTTTGCTTTTTCTTTTGGTTATGATTTTGTATTCCAGTGATATGTTGAATTCCAAATTAATTGCTGTGGTTATTAAAGAAAAAAGAAACTTCCTTAACCACAGCAAAAGTAATGAATGAGATCTGTCAGCATAGTTGACAATCAATTTTTTGGTTTCCCTGTGTGTCTGCCCGCATATATTGACTTGTGGTAAGGTCTGAAGCTTGGTCTGAAGTTTGAAGAGCTCCTACTGTACCTTAGAATGGTTCTATTTCTAAAGCACAGATTTCATCTGGATAGGATCTGGCAATGCAGTTAGTACAAAGCAGAGAAAAATCGCAAGATTTAAATAAAAACCAAAAATAGTTCAAAGCAGAGTACATAGGCTGACATTTTTCCATTCAAAAATTTCAGTGCCAGTTCATGTGAGTTTTGTGTATTTTATCAATGGTAATTCCTAATGCAGGAATAACATCCCCTGTAATGGATTGCTGCAAAGAAGAAAGAAATACATCATCAACACCTGTCCCTAGTGGAGTAATAAAATGTTGCAGATTTCAGAGATAAAAACTTCATAATAAAATATGCTCTATATGCAAATAATAAGATTACTTTTTGGATTGAAACAAAGATGGAAACTGTTTTCTGAAGTGGAAAACTGGAAGATTAAAATTAAATCATTGCTCCTATCCCTTGACTGAAAGAAAATAAGGTATTACAAATATCATTCAACTTTTATTAGTGTGTGACAGTAAATGAAAAATGGGACTGTTCACCCTGGGAGCAAAACAGGTGAAATTTATTAGGAGTGAACAGTCTCATTTTGTTGTACAAGGATCTTGAGACCAAAATGAGAACTGAGCTACCAGGACATTCTCAGCTTGGTTTGAAGAAAGAAATCAGACTGTGTAGACTTCCCCGATAAAATAAAATGTCAGTGGCGAGATCTTCTTATCTCCTCCTGCCTCTGGCAAATTCATGCCTGACCAGTACAGCTTTTTTCATGTTACATTTCATCAGCCACATCTCACGTCTCCCAAAAAGAATATTTTCCCATGCCTAACTTTTTGTCACAGGACATTAAATAACACAAGGGACATACGCTCTCATGGCATCAGGTTGTTTAAAAAGCAGACATTTATTGCAGAAGGATGTAAGTTTCACATCTAGCCATAGCTTGTGTTCATAAACATATGTCCAATAATAGATCAGTTTCCATTCTTCTCAGCAGCTTTCGGAGCATAAAGGGATCTTTCCTAACTGCAGTGAGTGTTGGAAGGTCACAGAAGTGTGAGAGGGCAGACATATTTGCTGTGCCACGTTCTCAGAGACAGAGAAGATTTGCAAAAACAGAAGGGATACAGCAACAAGTACCTTACACTTTAACTTTTCCCCACATTTTTTACACTTTTTGTAACAGTTTCTAGAAAAGTGCATGAGATATAATGAAATAATTTTCTAACAGTTACGGCTCCTTTTGACAGACCTGGTCTTTCAAAACATCAAGAGTACCTGTTAAATATTCCATGGAAGTTAGAGTAAGAGACTTTTCCACAAGTGGGAAAGCCAGAATGAGGGATACAGATCAACTCAAACATATGCCAGTGGGATTCACAAACCAGTTTTATTTCTGTTGCTTGTCTCATGGTTTAAAATACGACACCAAGTGCTTATAAAATATATATGTGTGTGTGCGGATATTTTTCAGTGACTCTGTCTTGTATTTCTCAGCATCTGTATTTCCTCTTGATTCACAGCTGAACCTCTCAATTCAGGTGCTCATCTTTTTCGCTTCTGGATTCCTCTTTCCTCTGTTTGCAGTTTAATTGAGCTTCCTTCAGCAATAAGGTGAATCCTCAAGAACAGTCTGTGGAGATGCTATCAGGGGCAAGGTCTAGGCTGGCACCATGCTTGCGTGAAAAGGTGTGCAGTGTTTGGACTGGTATGAACTGACACAAACAGGAATTACTGTATTCCTCCTCCTCCTCCTCGGGCACTGGCAATAGGAACCTCCCTTCCTCTGTCTTTGCCACATACGAGGCTGAAGTTACTTGTTCACCGCCTGCTCAGCAGTGCCGAGATTCACTGTTTTGTTGGCATTCCCATGCAGCTCCTTAGAGACTTAGAGAGGCACAATTATATTATTCTGTACTTCTGCCCTTCCCATGTATTTTGTCAGTAGGAGAGCAGGGTACATGACACAAAAGATAAATGAAGATGGTTCTTTATGATGTCAGTTAATCAGTCATTTATTTTTGAGTACTGACTAGTCACAAAATTACAGGCTAAAAAACCCTCTCATACAGTCACGCACTGATTTGGCTGTTGTACTTTGGCTATTTAAGCCCAGAGTATTTGAAAACTCTCGAGCAGTATATCCCTAATTTAACAATTTCACTCTTTATCAGGATTTTACTTAAAAAATTGCAGGAACTATCATGAAGGAACTCAAGAGAGATTGAAGTAAACATCTGGTTATAATTCTGAAGAAGCTCCAAAGGAGCATTATAAAATACCAGGACAGTGCACAACACTCCAATTTTGCATCGGTTGTAAGCAAATGTAGTCAGATGTAAATTTAAGAAATGCATAAATGTACAACAGTGCTAATTATTTATCTAGGTTCCAGCTCACCTGAAAATATTTTATCCCCGAGCTTGCCTTTAGTTAAAACAATGTAAAGTGAGCTAAAGAAGACTATAAACGTGACAAAACCCTATTTACGAATCATATATCATAAATATCTAATAAAAAATGTTACCAGTGTGAGGGGAAAACAATTCAATAAAAATAAAAAAGAAAAGTGTGCATTATAAAAAAGACTATCATAAGTTGAAATACCTTCAGTTAAATGTATATATAACATACATCACATGTAAAAGCTGTTAATCCCATTTAGTAACATTAAATGCATTTATGCTAAGAAACTGCTAAAAAGCACTAAATGGAATTTACCGAGATGAATTAAAAACACAATTACCAACTAGACTCTCTAGATTCCAGTTAGGAAATGAGGCTATGAAATTGCTCTGTGTTAAAAGAGTATTAATGGCTATGTTAGTGCTTGACAAATATTTTATAATTCAGGCTGTTACTACATTAGACCCCAGTGCATGTCTTCCTGTGCAGTTGTTAACTAATACTTGGAATTTATATATTTTTAAACTATATTTTTAAGAGTTTGCTGCATTTTGGAAGTTTCTAATTCTGAAGAGACTACTGTAACCTGAAGCTACGCTTGCTACCTGTTCCTTGAAGACAGGTTGGTGGTAAAATAGTGCTGAACTTTTGTTTCAATGGTGATGAAAAATACTGTCTTTTGGCAATTGATGCAAACAACAGCTAACTCAAAGAAAATCACACTAGGGTACAGCACATTCAATACTGTAAGCATGTGTTTTGTTGTGTCAGTGATGAGAAGTGGTGTGAACTGTGAGTCAAATCCTAGCTTGCGGAACTGTGAAACATAATTTTTCCACACTAATTCTGGCCTTCCTCCAGGGCTGAGACTGCAAAGATGCCTTTGGACATCTTTGTCCAAAGGGTCTGATTGCCAGCCCCGTGCTAGAGGACCTGGCCTGACTACTGCTACTGCTCCTTACTTCGAATTTGCAAGAAATTAATTTGATCCCTTGAAATTTTCAGTTTCTGTTAGGGAAAAAAAAAAATGGAAACAGCTTTCATTAGCCTTCTGTATCAGTCATAATGACCATGTTTTGGCACTTTTATTTGGAAAATATCTCAGGATTACAAATATTTTATGGCGGAAGCAAGGAAAAAAATGTGGTTTTTTAATAGAGGAATGCAGGAGGCTTGCAATAGTACTTTCATTTATTACAATCTTTTAAAATGCTAGGCATATCTCTTGGAAAAGTATATTAAAAAAAAAGAAATAAGGCACCCAAAAGTTCTACTCTGCTCAAAACTGCTTTGAATATTCAAGTGGGAGGATGTGAAACCATATATGGATAGGCTCTTTATGTGTGAATTTAAATAAAATATAGAGAACATATAAGAATAAATAACAAGAATACATTTTATAACCTTAGGGACAGTGACAAATAAGCAAAAATAAATTCCTCCTGAGTGAGGATTATAAAGTTCTATGAAGTCATAACATATTCAATGAAATCTGAAAGCTGCATCACCTTAGCCTTTCACATCATGCTGTTGAGGAAAGCCCACTGCTGTTGTTGGGAAAGTGCTTGGGGTGCAGAAGACCCATCACATTACAGGGTTAGGTCCCAATACCAAACTTTTATACACTTACACAGAATCAAGTTTGCCATGTGAAAAACTGATTAAGTTACAAACTCTTTTCTCAATTAACCCTGGCCTAATGCAATAAAATCTTGTATAATCTTACCTGTTAAGGACTAGATGCAAACGCAACTGAGGAGCGTAGCAAACCAGCCAGAAAACCAGACTGAGGGAGGTTTTTTTGGCTACATGACAGTCTGTGAACAGAACTTGGAGGAAAAGCAAAATCCACTGTAATGTACTGAGTCGTTATTGTTAACAGCAGCATAACTCTTCTGTAACAGCAGTAACATTGGTCTCAACTGGGGAAACACGGCAGGAGGTTCATGGAGTGCTCTTCCAGCATGCTGGGGAAATGATCCCTGGTGAACGCCCAAATGCATCTTGAAACATCAAAAGTGCTGGTACTCAGCTCATGTGAAGCATGAGTTACAAATATATTACGAAGATGTATATGCTTAAAGCTGTGGTTATATGAAGCATGTCATCTGTATAGCCCAGAGGAGAAGAATTAAATTGTGCAATCCTAGTTAGAAGCTGAATAGATGCGCTAACACTTGGAGCTGAGAGGGGTAAAATGCCATAGCAAGAAGTGGCAAAGGAAACAAGGTTTGGCCTTTCCTGGGCCATTACTACGCCCAGAATAACACTATGAAAGGTGATATATAAACTAGTACTACAGGGGAAGCAGGAACTCCATCTTTCCACTTTACAGGATTCTCATATCTCTAAAACCTTCATAGCTTGAGCTGACAGAGGTGGGAGAAGTGCTCTTTCATTTGTCCCATGAAATCCCATTCAGGTTCTGCTGATAATTGGCATTTTCTTTCACTCACATACATTCCCCAGGAAATTACAGCAGTTTGCCAACCTGCGTAAGGCAAGTGGTGTGGAGAGAGGTGTGGTGGCAGCTGCAGGCAGCACAGCTGCCCCATGGCAGTCTAGGAGCTGCCAGATTACCTGTATGGGGTGCAAACCCCCTTGAGAATGGGGTTACAAAGGGCTGGTATGAGGTACTTCAGTGCCACTGACCAGCTCGGTAGATGGGTACATTTTCCCTTCCTTTTCTTTCAACTGCAACATTCACCAGCTGATGATTGCAGCAAAACTTCAGGAGTAACGAAGCCCAAGGGCACTTGTTGATATATAAAAGATTTTTGCAAGAGTGAAGAGAAGTTCTGATTCTGGGGGCAGGGATGGGATGTTCATTGTTTTGGGCTTTTTTTCACAACTAAAATAATACAGCTGTGGAGAGGGATAAGATAGAATTGGGTTACAGGCTGTGGGACGTGCCTGCAGAAGCACATGGCAGCACAAAGGAGCACATGGCGGCACAGAGAGGCTTGTCTCCGCCGGACCCTGGGGGAGGAGGTGTCAGGCGGCAGAGCCCTGCGGAGAGCAGCCTGCCGGGAGCTGACAGACGGGGGAACAGCGCGTGATCCCCCATGGAAGGACATTTAGAAAGTGCGTTGCTGACGGGGCAACATGGGATAGGTCACCTAGTGAGAACTACCATGTAAGGAAATACTGTGCCTTAAAAAAGTGTATAAACCAGCTCCTTTCTTTGAATAAATGATTCAGATTCCCTGCTGGTCTCGGTCCATGTCATGGTCACTTATGTACAACTTTTACTGATTTTTCTCTTGAAAAAGATACTTTTGTGAAAGTGTGATTTTAAAAAAAAATTAGAAGCAATGTTTAGATGAAAGTTGAGCACTTGGAACGTAAGCAATGTGCTGCTTACTACTGTCCATAAAACTTCATAGTCGGTTGTGCCAATGAGAGGATAAAAGACGTAACTGAATTACTTCAGCATAGAATTAAAAAAGTTTTTCCATCATCAGTAAGTCGATACATTGCACCCCTACAAGTCCAAATTTAAGTTACATGGGCAGCAAGATGTCTGATGGATCAATTAGATTTGAAGGGCCAGAACTGTGGGGACAATAAAAAGGGTTTTTTGAATATATCAATTGCAAAAAGTAGTGCAGGATGAGGATGGTCACCTCACAAAAGGAGACACAGAAAAGGTGGAGAGTTTAGTGCTTTCTTTGCTCTGTCTTCAATACTGATAAGGGTCTAAGGGTGTCCCAGCGCTCTGAGCTGGAGAAACATGGCTGTGAGAATGATAAGTTGACAATTAAACCTGAAATTGTGAGGGATCTGCTGGTTCAGCTAGATCACTATAAGTCCATGAGACTTGATGGGAATGATTGAGAATCCTCAAAAAGCTAGCTGATGTCATTGTGAGGCCTCTCTCAATGATTTTCGAATGATCTTGGGAATCTGGAGAGGTCCCAGCTTACTGAAAGCTGGCTAACATTGTCCCAGTCTTCAAAATGGGCAAGAAGGATGAGCCTGGAAACTTCAGGCCTGTCAGTCTCACTGCAGTAACTGTTAAGGTTATTCTGAGAGGTGTTGAAAAATACCTGAAGGACAGAAAACACAGTCATTGGTCACAGCCAGGTCTCCTTCATGAGGGACAAGTCCTGCTTGTCAAAGCTGATTTCCTTTTATGACAAAGTAACCAGCTGTGCTGGTTATGGCTGGAGAAGAGGTA
>VXBT01007928.1:1292-79239 GCA_013400235.1 Oriolus oriolus
CGGAGGTGTCGCGCTGGGTCGGGATGGCGCGGCGCTGCTCCAGCGCCGCCCAGCATTCGGAGGGGTCTTCGCCGAAATTGATTCCTCGGGGAATCCGCTGGCTTCCTGCTGATGGGGCATAGCGTGACTAGCGCACGGGCTGTCCCTCGATGCAGAGGCATGGCTTGTGAAAGAGGAGAATTTAAATGAAATAGAAATCTGAGAGGATAAACGAGTTTGCACAATTCAACAAGGATTTGTCATGCCTTAATATTGTGGTCCTCATTTTCCATTAAAAGGCTTGCTTGTTATCCTAGCACTAGGTCAGTAAATAGCAACTCAGCATGGCAGGAAAGCATTTACCAGAAGTAACCCTTAAGTAGAAACTTTGATCAGCTTCAGCAAGACCAGAACTTCTTTCCTTTACCACTATTCCTGACTCCCATATCTATCTCAGAATGGTCTAAGAATGAATTAGTGTTTCTTCAATGACGCTGAGAATGTACAGCATCATATAAATGCTAAGTACCAACCATCCATCTATCCATGAAAGCTGAGTACAATACTTAAGTGGTTACCAGTCTCTTGCTGTTCCCACTGATCCTTTACAAACTTAACTTCACCTTTCTGGCAAGAGTCTAGCAGCTGTTCAGTGAAGAGTAAATTCATCCTAGGACAGTAAAATCAGGGCAAAGACAGTAAATAGCAGGAGGAGTTACTATAGTTCAGTCCTCTCCTAGGAAGGGGCACTCGAGAGGGCAGCTGTTTTACTATTTGCCTCTTTTCCAAGTCATGGAAGAACTACACAAGTACACTGCCAGAGAAGTCTGAGGAGGGAGCAAACTCACTGCAACAGTGAGGAGAAGGGGAAGAGGATTTTTTTTCCAGCATTTTTGGGACCTACACAATACCACATATCCAGGTTGAACTAGGGAGAACTAGGTTCTAAAGTAAGTCTGGAAGTCGTACTGCATGTGTGTAGTTGCATGGACAGGAGGGGGAACACATGAGATCACATCCACTGTATCTGACTTGCCTCCTTACACAGAGAAACGGGGCAGAGCAAAGCTAGATCTTGTCAGATCTTCTCAGGCACATTCTGAGAAAGTCTCTGTATATTTATACACTGTGATAATTACAAGCATAGAAGCAAGAAGGAAATGCTGAGGTCCTTGCCAGCTTAGTTCATATTCATTGAGAAAACACATGGATTCCCCCCAAGTCACAGATGTTCAATATGAAAATGCCTGAATTCCATTGAATCACAGCAAGTTTGGAAAAATAGCCATGTCCCATGCAGCCCATGCTGTCACTAAGAAAACGTGTGAATCATGTTCAATCAGGCACATTCACTGAAAAACTAAACAAAACCTGCTGTTGACATGGTCAGGCAGTGCCTAAAGAGCAAAATTCTGTATTCAGATAGAGCATGCAGAAGATAGCAGGGGGAAAATAAGACTGACGTAGTTATCTGTGGTTCTGGCAGTATTCATGTCTTTTGTGAAACCAGGGCACTTTAACAGTTTTATATGAAGTAAAATCATATGAAAGCACTGCCCAACTACAGCATGTTTCCAGAAATACATCTTCAGGACACTATAGATGTTTTGCCTACTGTGAGCATGAGCCTTACCTCGTAAGTGTTCCTCCACCTTCTTTGTGTTTCTGCCTTCTCTGAGCCTATTCTTTCCTCCATTTCTTTCTTAAACGTTTTCTCTTCCTCTCTTGTGCCATGTTCATGACCTCATTCTCTTCTTCCACAAATCACAAACAGAAGTTTCTAAGTCTTGAGGAGATGTTTGCCATCTCCTGGGTATATTTAGCTACCCCTGCCATTCCCCATCTTCTCGGTGACTTGCTGACCTACACAAAAAAGAGGAGTGACATTTGTAAGACATGGAGGGAAGCTGCCACAATGACATTACCCCAAAGGAAGCAAGATGTCAAAGTGCACTAGGCACCTCCTACATCCTCAATGGATCACTCTGACAGTGAAGACACTTGCCAGCTCCTCAGATCTACCAAGTCTTGCAGTGTAAAAAGTGGACAGAAGGATAAGCGTATTATTTGAAGATGAGGGATGTTGGTTAGAGGACACAAAATGCCTGAGCATTCCAGTTTAGAAGGGATTGTCTGTGAGCCAGCCTGCTCAGTTAGATAGCAGGAAGTTACTTCTCCTGCTGTTCTCCCGTTCCTTTCCTGGAGGTGGCCACCTCTGTAGGCAGGTGAGCAGTGTAGGAATCCGCTTTCAAACCACTGAAGTTTCCAACCCTGTTTCTTCAGGCAACCATACATGAGCATACCTCTAATCCACTCTGCAAGGCAGTGAACTCTGGTTCTTCCAGAGCAGCTCTGCATGCCAAATTCAGCTGTCCTGTGGCAGGGACCCCACCTCCAGGAAAGGAGCAAGGAAGGAAACTGGAAGGTGATAGCTCTCTCAGCTGCTCAAATTTAATCGGCCCATGTTTGCAAATCACAATTTACTACAGCTTAATCCTCCTTGGATTAATTGTAAATTCTTTTCCCTTCAAGGAGAATTAAACTATAGCAAACTAAAGCTGGGCATGACACTAGAGCGCAAAAGATCGCTGAAACGGAGATAGTGTTGTTACAGCCATGAAGGTCTATCAATAACAGAGTTAATTCTACCTACAAACATTGCCTCGCCCACGCAACAGCTGTGGCAGCTGAAGATGTGACCCTCCCATGCTGAAGGCATGACTGAGGTGGTAAAGCAGTATGACCACTTCCTTTTCTGCAGCTCGCTGGCTCACTGCAAGCCATCTTCAGCAGCAGCAGCAGTTTGAGCCAAACCACCTGACTGGGAGCTGACGCAGGGCGGAGCGCTGCAGGATCCACTCCAGCCCTCATTAGATGGGCGGTAGCAGGCAGCTGAGGGCAGAGCGTGGCTGAGCTGCTCCAGACAGAGCTGAAGCAAATAAAATAAAACCTGAAAATTTTTCCATGAAGTTATTTCCTGCTGTTTGAAGACAGCATGGTCTCAGCTGCTTGTTACTGCGTTTCAGCCAGTGGGCACCGTGCTTCCATTTCTGCCTACCAGGTGGTGTTCCCTGATCCTCTGTGGGTTTAGTCTGAGGACAGAGATTAGTTTAAGCAATGCTGAAACCATGATTTCCATTAACCCCAGTGATTTTTTTCCTTATGCTGGATTACAGAACACCCATATAAATCAGTTTTCTGGCAAAATTGTGGTGTTAGGAAGCGCTAATATCTTCAACTATTGCAGCTGGATGTAAGAAAGGACATCTGTCTCCAGCCTCGCTGGCTGGGGTCACTGTGGATATGAAGCCTGTAATACGTGATGTACGGAGAAAGCGTTAGCTTTGCAGAGCATCAGGTGTTTCATTATTTATAGTTCCCCAGGCACACGTATATTGATTTCAGCAACACCTCCTTGAAGGAGTGTCAGCTGCACAAAAGATTTGCTGGTGACCACATGGAGGCTGGTCACAGTTACTATAATAAAAAGCTATGTAGGGACTGCTCTCCTTACAAATGCAGCAGAATGTAATTGAGTACTTTTTTTTTCTGGTAGCCATCATTTAGCTCTTAATCGCAAACTAATTTGCAGAACTCATTTTGCTGTGAAATAATAGATGCTTTGCCTTCTCTGACAAAGAATCATGTAGTTGCCAGAAACTGACTGGAAATAATGTACCTAAGTTTGTCTTCAAAGTTAGGAAGGACTTTCATACTCTTTGTGAAACAGATAGTAGTGGGGTTTTTCAGTTTCATTCCAGGTACACCTCAATGCCTTCACTCCGCCTGCCAAGGATGTTGCTGGCACCTTCTGTGGGCAATTACTTCAGAATTTGTCACTCAGATATAACCATCTAAGTAGGATTACCCAGATCAATATTTTCACATTAACTTTATTTCTAGTCCACTTATCTCATATGCTGTCAACCAGACTCAATAATCTGTCCCAATTTTGCGTTTTTATTTTATGGATCTTCATTAATCTCTTTGCTGTCGATCCCATTCTGTTCCTACACACCTTCCCAGCTGCAAATCCAAGTGTCACATCACTTGTCAAGATGATTGTTCAAATACATTTAGATTTGCCTGAAAAAATTGGCCATGTCCTATGCATGTTAAATTTGTCCCACTGTCCCCTGCAGGATGAAGACATTTCTTGTTATGCACAATATATATAACTGATCCTTTATTATGAACAAAGTTTATAGAAAATATCAAATAAAATATTAAAATAAATATTAACATAATTATGTTAGATTCTGCTAGGTAGGGGTTCATTCAGATTTTGACATCCTAAGCAATTTTATGTCTATATCTTTGTTTAGTGTATAAACTTGGTCACAGATTTAATTATTCTAGCAATTAGATTTTATCCAAAAGTGAAAGACCCCATATTTGATTGCTATTCACTGCCTCATTTGTAATTAGCAGGATACGAAGTTATCTCTACAACAGAAGAAAGGCTTCTCCCTTTAGCTGTCTGTTATTCCAACAAGCTGATGCAGATTTGATGCAATCTCTTTGGGATGGCAAAGGTTCGCCCTTGCGGGCCAGGAATAAACACACAAGAGCTTCCCACTACATGGGCTGCATTCCACATAAAGCTGGCTTTTGCCATCTGCTTGCCACTGCTGAATCCAGACATTAGTGGTCTCTCTAAAATCTGAAGGGGAGCTCCAGAAAGCTTGATAAAATATATCCTAGGCTGGATTTAATACTGCTTGGATATAATGTCTCCCTTGACTACTATGTTGAATTTTGACATAAAATGTATGAGATTATCTAAATTATCAACTTTTCTCACACACTAATAGATCACAACCTGCAATCAGATCCTGTAGTCAAATTCTATGTGTGTAGAAGAGCGAAAGAAAAAAAGATGCAGATGTGAGAAGCAAAATGGGACCAAATCCTGTTACCTGATGTGTTTGTCTGAACTGCATATGATCCTGAAAGTATGCAATGACCAAACACATTTGCAGGAGCTCCAGATCCAGATAATCTTCATCTGGATGTAGCCTCTTAAATCAGGGACGTGAGTGCAGGATTACAGAAGTTATTCTCTATCTACAGGATACAATATCCTAGCATTTACTATGCTTGCCAATCTATCTCTCTCTAAGCTTTGAAAAGAAAGAACTGGCCGAGAGCAAGCAAAACAAGGCCATTACAGTCATATCTTAAAACACAGAAGTCGTGAAGTGGAGGATCGCTCTGAATTAGCTCTTCCCAGATTTCCCTTCAGTGACGTCAGTTAGCTGATGTTAACATTGGCCAGCGCCGTGCACAGCGCTGGTGGTGCCAGCGAGCCAAAATACAGTAGCTGAACTTTAAAAGTCTGTTAACAGAGTTCAAGCTGCAAACAAGATGCAACTAGCAAGAACGATTGCAATGGCGTGCCATGGGATAGGATGCATTTTCTGTCACTTGCAGTCTTTAAATCAAGGTTAGACAGCTAACAGACCTGTTCTATTTCAGCCACAAATGACAGGGCTTTAGGCAGGAATTACCGAGTAAAATGAAGTCAGGGTAAACGATTGGGCTGTTCCTTTCTGGCTTTCACGGCTATGAAAAATCCAGCTTCCCAGGGCAGCTGCCCTGATCGCAGAAGAGCAGCCCACACAGTGTGCTGGAGACTGGAAACCTGCTGCTATCACTTCATCAGCTGAAGTCCCTGCTGAGGACTCAAGCTTGTGGCACTGAGAGGAGGGAGGGTCTATGCATAAAGCTGTATCTTAATATGCTAAGCCACTCTGCCAGCTGATTCCCTTGCTGCATTGAGATAAGTAATTATTTTAAATAGCTGTAAATCAGGAAAGAGCTTTGCTTTTAAAAGTGAAATATACCATCATCCACGTGTGAATTAATGCCCCTGGCTATTTTCTCTCTCTCACGTGCACAAACACTAAAAGCAATGAATTCACCAGCAGTTTTTGAGCCTTTGTATTCCTTTTCCAGATGATAATTTCATAAAGAGTTTTGATGCCTGAGTTTTGGCTGCTGTGCTACAACTTACACTACCACAAGTACATTCCTAAAAGGTTCACATGTTTTCTTAAACAGTCTATTAAGACAAAGCTATAAATACACAAGAATAAAGCAATCCTCCTTGTCCCAGTATAAGTGCCCTGACCTGCTGATTTTCAGGGCACACAGTATTATGCAGTACTATGTATTTCTTTAGGGAGGTGACAGCTGGAGCTGTGGCTGGATGGGGTGAAAACCCCCCAGCAGCCCTAGGGGAGCAGATGTTTATGTTACCTCCTGTAGCAGGTTCGTTTTTGTTGGCAGCTGTCATTAAACTGTTGCTGGGTAATTCTGCTCCTGTCATTTTGGTCAGTGGTCGTGGAGCACCTAGCACCTTCTTGTTAGGCACCCATTTTTACTAGATGTGAAAACACATTTGTACAAATCCTAATTGATGGATCCTATTTGATTGAAAAGGAGCCAAACTGAGCGCTGGAGACAGAAGTTGATTGCCTACTTTAATTTAGGTCATACAAGCTGCATCTAAAAGCAGTTCTGTGTTCAGTTCTGACAGCTTCCTCCAGCCTCTTCATGTCAGCAGGGGGAAATCCTACTTTTATGGCGCTGTCACTGAATTATCCAAGATCTCATAATTTTTTAGTAGAGTTTATCACTACAGAATCTTTATGGGGCTGAGAAGGCTCATAATCACCATTCCACAGAGAACTGCAGACAGATACTGAAGTTATGTCTCCATAGGGCGTGTTTACATCCTGCAATGGACAGAGAGCCCTGAGGTAAAACTGACCCTACTCTTTGGATGGAGGTGTCAGAGCACCACCCTCAGGGGCCCCAGCCTGAAATATCAGACCCAAGGCAGGGGTTATTTGCCAGAAATGCCCCAGCTATCTCACCATCACAGCTTCTAGTGCCAAACAGTCTTTGCAGTTTGCAAAGACAGTGTTCACAGTCAGTGAATGCATTGGGGTGGGGACCTCCCTGTGGAGCACTCGCTCCATGTGCACAGTCACAGAGGGCATCAGCAAGGCAACCTACACTTCCTGCATCCAAAGGCAGTGGCTTTGGGCTTGTTTTTCCTTGCTTGCTTTTCCCAGCCTGTTCTAGTTGTATTTCACTGCTGACCTTTTTTTTTTTTTTTTTTGTGTGTGTGTGTTCAAGAATAAAATCACATAGACTTTTACCAATTTTAGCTATGTATCTTATGCTCTGGTGGCTGGAATGTCAGCTATGAGATGCTTGAGATCACAGCATCGCAGCGGTGGTTTTAAAGTCTCAAACATGGACATCACATTGTTACCCACAGCAGATTGTTCCCCAGCACAAAACAGTCAACAAAAATACCTTTCTAAAATTTTTTTTCATCACTCCTAGTATATTCATGAATATTCCCATCTTGGACTATGTTGCTTTTAACATTACCCTAGGTGTGGGTTGCAATGCTTGCATGTATCATACCGCAGTAAATACAGAAATCAGTGTATTTCAGAGTGAATTCAGCCAAAAAGGATAGGAAGGAGAAGCTTCTTAAGCCTTTAAGTGAGGCATAAAATAAACTTCTGTAATGTATTTAGAGAAAGAAGAAACACTGCTAGACATCTGTAAAAGGAATGCAGGACTTCTAAACCCATGTACATTCATGCACTAGAATATGACTACAGGAACAAGAAGATATCATAGGAAGACTAAATTCCTCCAGCTAATTTTAGGCAAGAACTGTCTGTAGGCCTAGCTTACTACTTCAGTTACACTTGCCATGTGTTCATGCCTGACTTGACCACATTGTTTCTGAATTCCTGCATCAAAGGGTTTGTGGCTGCTGCTTTCAAAATAACACAAAATGCATCCCCTTCTCTGAACTGCACTGAAAAATGCCATCAGGAAAATGAAACTGGATTCCTAAACATGTTCATCAGAGTAGGTGTCTTGGGTACAGCACAGCTGGGGTGGCCTCTCCAAGTGCCACAATGCCCCCAACCTCAGTCATACTCTAAAACTGGGTGCCAGCACTTAGGGGATTAGAAGAGTGCATCTATTTTTAAATACATTTTTTTCCTAACAAGAGTTACTAGCCTTTTTTAGGTCACCAAGGAAAAGAATTAATGCTATGCTTTTCAGACTTTACCAGTAAGAAAGATATTACACTCTTAAAAGGAATTGTGAAGTGTTTAGGTCTAGAACAGGATGTGAAACAGATAACACTCTGCTGGAAGTAGAGCTCAGGCAGAGGGAGGTGTAACTGCCTGGAAGGGGCAGTTTATACCAGAAATCCCAGTGTTGCTCACATCTAGCAGGAACAAACCAGCACTGAGAAGGGCATAAAATATGCTAGTGAATTCAAATGACATTGTTCCTCTATCGCACAGTACTTACTTGACGGAAAATTCAGAGAACAGAGAAACTGGGCACTCTGCTGACTTTGGGCTGTGCCCAGAGCATCATTTTCCTTTCACACAGCCCAGAGAAGGACCATCTGCAGCCAGCCTCTGGGCTGGTCTCTAGGAGAGGACCTAGGTCATGGGACATGGTGGTCAGGGCTGGGAAGCTGAAAGGCAGAGTGAGTCCCCAGGCGAGGCAGGCATGGTGTGGAGCCTGGTGTCCCTGCCCCTGCCCACCACAAACCTACATCGGCCTACCACCTCCCAAATGAAAACAGGCAAAACTCTCAGACCACCACACAAACCTGAGTAATCACGGAGGGCAAAATGACATTGTCCCTTCAGCAAAACCTGCATGCTTTCTCTCTGACTCCATCTTCAGTTTATTGCTGCATGGTGGGGAGGGAAGGGGAGGAGACCATCAAACTCGCTGTGGCTGTAGGTATTTTTCTAGGTCTGGGAGCAGTTCACAGCTTCCTTGCTTATTCTAAAGAAAACAACACGCACAAAAGTGCTCCTGCAGGGCTGAATATGGAGTCTCTCTCAGGCTCAAATCTCAGTTTACACCCATAGAAAAAAACATACTGCCAGCATGAGCTCATGACAGGGTGATCTCTCTCTGAATGCTCATTTTGGCTTATGTGCTTGGAACAGCTTGCTGTTTTCTCTGTAGCTCAGTCGTGCAATATTTCACCTCGCTCTTCATCAAGAACCAGGAGGGGTCCGTAGTGCGATGCAATGAAAAAATAACAGCAGTTTTAATTTAATGTGCATTTCTTTTATGAGAGGGCCTTTTGAAATGACAGACAAATTTTTTATTTTCATACATAGAGCCATTCTCTGCTAAGGGAAGAGTTCAGGTCTGCATTTTCTCTTTCTTTTTTCTCTCTGTCATGAATGAGCTGCTTTCAGTTGTTGACACAGGCTGTCAGAATTTCATTGCACTAAACAGATTGTTGGCAGCTGGTGGGAAGGTAAAATGAATTCATCTGCTTTGAAATAATAGTTTGTACTTTAGCATTCATTTACAAGCCCTAAAGCTCTCTACAGATGTGAATGAATGAAGCTTTATAGTGATCCTGTTGAAGGGGTAAGCAGAGCATGTACTTTTCAGTCCCAAGCACAGAAGGCACCTGACTTGTTCAAGGTCAGACTAAATGCACCTGAACCAAGATCTACTGAAATCAATAAAACATTTCCTGCAACTTCAAGGCATGCTGAGCTGAGACCTAAGCTAGTGACAGAAGTGGAAAATAATTCATAACCCTCAAACGTCTCTTCTAATTGCTATTTTAGGCTACTTTTCTTCCTTCTGTTTCAGAGCAGGCTTAAACCAGAACATCAGCCAAACCACGAAAATTTATTACAAGACAATACGATACAAGAGAATTTGTGTTAAGGCTTTCCAGAAAAAAAATCATATTGCAAGGACAAATAACAGTATTTTGTGGCTAAGATAACATTTAAAGGAAACCAGAATGAGTTGAAATATTCCCATAGGCTTCTTTGCTTGAATGCTAAAGCATTTATCTGAAATTTTTATTTACTGCAACAACTTCATGCCATTATTGCCTAGGTTAATGGGACAGGGCTATAGCAGAAGTACCAGCTAGAATTCAGGACTCAGTAGTGCACCAGAGAAATGAAAAATCTGAACCACTCCAAACTGTGCACTGTTAGGCTGCTAAACAGACACAAGTCTTTAGCAATGAGCGCTTAAATAATCTTTTAATTTAAACCACACCTTTTTAATTGCAGTAACAGCCATGTAGTCATAACTGTAGGATCCACTTGGAAATACAGGCATCTCTCAATTACATGGAAGCAAATTATCACGGCTGGGATTTAGTCATACCACAGCAACAGGAAGATACCCAAGTTGCTCTGAAAAGACAAGCTTATTTACTTGCACACAATACCATCTGAACAGCTCTACTGCTTCCACACCTGAGCTGGGCAAAACACATCTGTCAGTAAAGGTTTGGGACTTCTCTATTCTGCAGTCGACAGCATCACCAACATTTTTATCCTACCAATTATTTGTAATATCTTCTCGTGCTCTGATTTACATGGGCTTTGTATTAGCTATGGTTTTATTTTCTCTAGGTGGTCACTTCACTGCATATTTAAGCTGAGTGCAGTTACAATAACAGAGGATTCCCCCAATTACCTGCTAACCACAGTCTTGCAACAGAAAATATCGTGGCATTAACTTCATCCTCTTTCTCTACTTCCCCAAGTTCCAAGCCACTTATTCATGCCCTGGAGATGTTCTGACCAGGACAAGAAAGCAAGTTTTCAAGTCAAAGATCTTGAACAGAAAATGGCTCTCTAGCTACCCCTTTTCTCTCTTACATTAGCAGCCTTCCAGGCCAAGGGCCAGCACTAACTGGTGCCTGAGCCAGGAAAGGACAAGCTCTCTCGGATTGCTGGAACTTCCTGGGCCAAAACCAACATATTCAAATCAAGGCAAGAGGGGGCCAAAGCAGACTGTGGAGCACAAGCATCATGCATTCACAGGGGATAAAACCAGCTCATAATGTCCATGGGTATCGGTTTCTCATCGGGTAGAAGAGAAGCATCTTCATAAGGAGTGTGTTGAAGGAACTTGATGTTGGCAGGCAGAAGCCTGGCTGGAATGACAAGGATTATCTTCACAGGGATCCTTCAGAGTCTCCCTATGCCAGGTAACAAACAAACAAACCCCAAAAAGTTGTCCTGGCTACTAATGATTTCTTGAGCATTTAGAAATCCAGAGAGAATGAGGCTGGAAGCCCAACTAGGCCTTTGGATCATAGACTTGGAACAACCTAAGACAGACACCCTCAAAGAACAAGATACTCTGCTTTCTCTGCTGATTACAGCCCTCATCCAGACATCATCAACTCAGCCTCCTTCAGATCTGGTTTCAAACATTTTCTTCCGTCTGTGCTCCTTTCTCAGCTAACTCTGAGCAATGCTGCTGTTGATAGATTACACAAAAGAGAGATACAAGATTTTGTATTGTTAATGTAGCAGAGACTCTCCCATCCATATTTCTTTCCAAGGACCCCAGTATAAATGAAGACTGCTCCCCCTAAGCCAGAGAAGAACAATCCTCATATATCCTCTACAGGACTATTTTAGTTCATTCACGAATTATCATAACATATAAAAACACATGTAAAAAGTATCGGGTGAAACGCCTGCCTGACTGGAGTCAATGGCAAATCTCCCATTTACTCTAAAGGGACAAAATTTCATCCACTAAGTTCCAAAATGAACATTTTCTGTCTGCATTTTCTTGGATATGTGTATTAGGCAGATGCTCTGTGTTTGCTCAACAGCTAAAGAAAGTTATTCTTTTCACGCAAAATGCTGTCTTGTCTCCCCACTAGAAAATAGACTTTGAATAATTTCTTCAGAAAATAATACCAAATTGTCAGGGTTTGTACTGTCTAATCTGGGTTTGGCATAATCAAGTGAACTCGCTGGCTGCTAGCCCTGCCATTAATAGCAACAGCACAGTTTGGGACTTCTCCTTTGGTTTTCCACTCATACACGTCTCTGTGTCCAATTTCAAACACAGTTAATCATGAAGCAAGGAATAAACGGCAAAGTGGAAAGGCTGAGGATGGGGAAATGCCCTGAAACTCGTCTCAGCGAGTAAAAGGGCAATGACCTGACCAGGTAGACTAAACTGAGGCAGAGAAACACGTTCAGGGAGGATGCCTAGCCATCCTGGCAGCAGTGCACGACTTGCCTCTCACAGCTTTCTGCTGCTCCTCCCCATGGGTTGCTGCCCTGCAGCCACAGGACAAGATGCAGGCCGGCATTTCATCTGCTCCAGTTCACACTTCGTGAGATAACCTCAACTGCCTCAATTTGCACTGGTAAACTGGGCAGTGAATCACAACAGGCTGAGACATGGGCAGGCTCCTGCCAAGAGCTGCAGGTAACAGGTAAACAACTCCCCAAGAGGTGAAGATAATTGGGAAAGTAAGTATCTTTGGGGGGAGGACAAAGAATGTTAAAATTCTCTCTTGGGAGACTTTGATTTCCCACAAAATGACTCCTCTGTGAACTCATGCCTGGCCTTTCCTCTGTCCATCAATTAATGTATTAAAAAGCCTCATCAGAGTGCTGGGAGATGCAATTCCCTCTTCAAAACCTACATCTAAAGCAGCCATTCAGTGCAGGGAGTTTCTGTATGCCCAGGTTCGGAAGCCACTTCACATTTTTTGACCTCTCTGTTAGAGAGACAAAACTCTTCGGCTAATATCTCAGCCTGGGATTTTTTTCCCTCTTTGAAGAAATGCAGAGAAAAGGCAAAGGTGCAAAAATGAGAAAATGGTTCAAACTGGAGTTTTGAACAGGTGTTTAGACAGAACAAATATTGATCCATTGGTTCATCGCTTTCTGAGGTGGGAAAGGACATGAAAGAAAAAAGCAGTACATTAATGCAGTTAGAACACTTCAGAATTAATTAAAACACCCCATCCCAGCATGCCCAGCTTACTCTCTCTGACTGCCTCACCCCAATGAATATTTACTAATTGTAACTGATTATACTCTGAAATACAAAACCCCTCAGTGTGGTAGAAATCACTTCCTCTGTTATGACTAGTACAGTTTCAAGGCACAAATGTGACTGCAGAATTTGCTGCAGAGGGCTTATGACCAAAAGTACTGGCAGAGAAAAGACATTTTAGAAAACGCAGCCGTGAGGACAATGAAACTTTTAAATTTCTCTGCCAGTATATGCTGGGTGGATTTATTTACCTTTGGTCTATGAGGCAAGACTTATCTGTTGGCTTAAATCTTTACTAAGGGAAAAGAAGAAAAATTAGGGGTTTGATAGAGGAAGCTTTATAATATGAAGTTTGGGAGGTTTGATCCTATGGCCCTACCTCTGTGGTGGGTTTATAGGACACAAAAAGCACATGAAAAATCTTACTTCAGTGTTACGTCTCAGCATTTATTCTCTTGTGCACTTTTTATCTCTACTTCCTTCTGTCAAAGGAGAGAAAGCCCAGAACAGATGTGGAAAATGCAGATAGATGGAAAGTGAGTCAATCAACTAGTCAAGAGAGATATTTAAAAATGTTAGTGCTTCTTAACCACACCTTGCTCTTTTCACCATCTCATTCCTGGTAGCTCCAGTGTCCTGTTTCCAGCACACAGGTGAGCTGGGCAGAGTCCATGGCAGACTTGGGCTTACACTGGCAAGTTCCATGTGCAGTATCACACACATGAAAACACATTAAATGATGTATGCATGAGCAAAGCTGGCTCAAAGAAATGAATCAAGAGAAAAAGAAGGAAAATGAGTGAAAAGAAGATGAGGCAAAGACCGCAAATAACACCAGTTTATCAGACCATTGAACGAGTGCATTTTTTCATTTAAAATGCAGTATTTAAAAATAATAATAAAGAAACTCATCATATTAACTGAGGCAATTAATGGAAAACAAACGCATGGCTTCAGTGAGCCAGATATGGAAAAAATGCCAAAGAAGAAATTTTGGCAAGACAAAGAAGACTTCAGAGCAGACCAAATACAAGCAACACTTCCTCTCCCTCCTCCTGTTATGGGATGCAACAGCAAGGATCACCACACACACAGAGTGCATATCACAACATTCTTGTCTTGATTTAAAAGGAGAAAAGAATGTGAAATAGGAACTGCAAATTTAGCTTCCCAAAATTTATTTCCTCAGCAATGTGCATATACTTTATTTTCTCCAGCTTAATATCCAGCATGAAAAGTTGTGTGGGGTTTGCATGGCTAGGTTTTGGTAGTGTGTGCTGGGGGGGATGGATGATCAGGCAGCAAACAGCCCAAAGAGCTGGGCACATTTCCAAACAGTTGGCACTGCCCTGCTAAAGCTGCTGTCACTGCCACTAGTTCCTAGGGAAGGGTGGCAAGAGTTGGGACATGTATGGAGCAGCACAGGCTGGATCTACCTCAGTACCTGTGAGAAAACCTCCAAACTGGGACATGGGCCCCAGGCTTGGTAGACTTAGACCACCTTGAGCCCTGTAGGAAACATTTTGTTTTTTAGCAGCAAAAATGCTTCAATACTAACATCTTGGACCAATGGCCTGGATGCAAAAACATGCCAGCAACCACCAGAGACTTGAAAAAAAACAGGCTTTGCAAGTAACTACAGTCCAGCCCCTGAACAGGAACTAAGCATAGCACCATGGGGCAGGATCCATTTCTATGCTCTGCTTAGTTACTGCTCAGGCTGTATATTTGTTAGGGACAATGATCACGGCAGGGAGGCAGTGAGCAAAGCAGCTACATTTTATATTCAGCTGTAGAATTTCTGTTCCCCAAACTGCATTGATCTTGCCAAACAAAATTTAGAAATCAAATGGAGTGAATCAATGATGCTTCTCAGTCCCATTTCAAATGCAAAAACCCCCCAAAACTATATGGATATACAAAACTATTTGGAGGAAAATGTGAAAAATGCAACTCCATTCTCAGTGCTCATTGTGGTAAATTATAGATCACAACCATTATTTTTATCATTGTGATGCTCTCAGACAGGAGAAACAATAAAGTTGTCAGCATAACAGCTTTAGAGTCTCTACAAACTCCACAATGAACTTTAGAAGACATGACCCTATAAACACAACCCCCGTGTTTCAGCAGGTGATCCCTTTCTAACCTCTGTGCATCAAGGAGAAAAAAAAAATCCAACCCACTTCTTCTCCCCTTGTAATATACTCGCTTCTCGGATGGTCTCTGGTGCACAGGAGGGAATCAACCCATTAATATTTTATTCTGCTCATGAGCCAACAGGAGACAAGGAGGGTTTTGGTATGACTGGAAGAAGGGGCAGAGCTCTGGGCTGGCAGGACAGTGTTGTGGCTGTGTTTCTGCCCACCACCTCTGTCCATTCTGGAAGGGGCAGGTTGAGAATGAGGAAGGACGTGGTGTGCACAGGAAGGAGGAAAGCAGCATCACACTATGCTGACCACTGTCCTAATCAGCCTCAGCACAGGGGGAAATTACAGCAGCCTAAGGAAAACTTAAAGCACTGAAAATGAATTTTAAAAGCTGAGAATCAAATGCATTTTTGCAAGAGGCTTAGCTGACTATAATTACTTATCATCGAAATGTGAGGCTAAGACTTTTCAATTTTTTCCAAGGTAAGGTTCTCAGGGAACATTACCTTTATTATCTCTTGCTTAATATAAATTATATTCCCCTTCTGCTGAGGGAGAGAAGTGACTTTACATGAACTGCATGAGAACATAAAGGAAAACCTTTCAACAAAAAACATGGGAGACAGTAAATTAAAGATGATGAGCAAAGTATATTCTTTATACAGGAACATTTCTAAATTCAACCACATACTACTTTGGTCCTGTCTACACCAGAGAAAAGCACCATGTTAAAAAAAGTGAGAACTGACATGTCTTAAAGCAAGGAAAACAGTGTGAAAACACAGTATTGCCCTGAGGTACGAGTGACAACTGCTGTGTTATTTTAAAACATGCTGGCTCCTAGTGGTTAACTGTGAGGTGTGTCCTGCAGAAAATCACCAGTTTTGTTTTTCACGTGCAGCACGCCTCTCCACACAGGTATCAGTTATCATCAGAGTTGTTTCAGATGAACTGCCTCAGTAGAAGCAGGGTGTAAGGCACACACTTACAGAACAGCACACAGACATTTATGTTCTTGCCATTCATTTTATAAACACACCTCACCTCACCATCCCTTCTGTCTTCCCTTTGAAGAGAGCAACAACATTTAGGTTTTTCTCTTCTTTTTGGAAGACATGTATGGAGATATGATATTCTCCAGAGCAGAAAGTTCTCCCATTTCCTAATTGTGGCCATTATTGGTAATGGCTCTTTGTCTGTGATTCTTTCTTTTATTTCTCTATAGGTACCATGTTATCATGAGGTTTATATACTCATGAGTCCTGGAATATTCCTGAGTCCAAAATTTTAAGACAATTTAGAAGTTTGACCACAATTTAAAAGTCTGTATTGCCTGCAATACTAGATCTGTTTACTACACTATTCATAGCAACTATTTATGGGGTTTAAGAAATTAAGAAATTGTGAAACAGAAAAAAGCTAGACATTTTCTCATCCCAAGGACAGCTTTTTACTCAGAGATTTTGGCATTCCTCCACCAGAATATCCCCTGTTCAGCTTCACCAATACAAAGCATCTGCCAGGAGAGTCAGCCAGGTTGGCCGGAATGTTTCCTAGTGGAATGCTGAGGCGTAGCAACTGTTACTGGGCACACTGCTGAGCTGAACACATTAAAAAAGAGAAAAAGCCCAGAGACATGATTTACTTGAACATCTTCCTCACTTTGGTTTAGGTGTCCTTCGTGTGTGTCTCATTCAATCTCAGGCTTTACCACTTGCCTATTTTCTGCCAACAATGTGAAAACTATGGTCAGATTTTGTTATTAAAACCAGTGTGGGGCGTTGTTAACAACCACTGGTGTGTTTATACACAGTGGGCTGTATTACGGTGATTTCTCAAGGAAAATCAAGTAGGGTGAGAGGAACTGGGAGGATGGAGGCAGAACAGTTATCTATCAACATCAGGTTGCATATCAGGTTATCCAGTCAGTATTTTCTGTCTCCAAGAACAACTTCCCACCACAAAACCCTCCCAGCTGCATAGTTCTGTCAGTGTTTGATGCAGCAAGGCTGAACCACACCGGGACCTGAAAGAGCAATCAATAGCACTGCACACTGCACCTGGACAACATGAAGCTCTCCAGAACAGCTGAGAATCTCACAGGCTCCTCAGGGATGTTGTCGATGGAAGAAGGCCAGGACAAGTTTGGGGGAAACAGAAAAAAGAAAGGAGTTACCAGGTCATAATTAATCAGGCTGGAGATACAGGCTAGAGATAGCTTCCAATTTCTTAGCAGTGTTTTCACCATTAAAGTTTCCTAAGAACAAAAACTGAGCAATTGAAACCTGTGAGAGAATACAAAACTAAAATTGCACTTCCACAGAGTTATGTTATGGAAAGCATGTGGACCTTTTCTTCAGTGTGTGAATCTTTGAAACACAATGTGCCATTTTAAGCACAGTCTTTCTATTTTAATCACTACAGAAAAACAGCATCACTGAACTGGCAACTGCATGGCAACTAAAACTGCAGAAACACCAAGAGCAGTTTTCTTTCCTCTTATATAATTAAAGGACATTTACAACCTCACCTACAAATTAAAAAACAAACGAACATAACCTAACAAACAAACAAAAAAAAAATCACAAAACCAAAAATAATCAATCAAGTTTGCCCAGGAAGACAAATAAACTGCACTTCACTACATTAATTTATGTTAGCAGCAAGCAATTTCATCTATGCTTTCATTTAGCTACCGTGATTGAATGGTAGTTACTTTTGAATTTCCTGTTAAAGTTTCATGTAGAGCAACACAAAACCCCTTCACTGGGATCTTCAGTTCCAAATAGAACAAAGTCATTTACAGAATTAGTAGATTCTGGTCAGTTTGCATTGCCAAGCTTTCCTTAAAAGAAACATGCTCATTACCATCTCGCATGGGAGGAAAAGAAATTGAATGAGCAGGAAAGAATTAATATACTTACAGGACATGAGATTTGACTCATCTGGCAGCTGAAGCCATGCTCAAATTTTTGTATGGAATTTTTACATTCATAATCCATATTGCTGCTTTATTGAGAGCAGATCTCTAGTTGCCAATGCAGGAAGTTTGCTTGTCAAGGGGATTTACTTGGAAATAGTTAAGTCATGTTTGATTCGTAGTGTCTTTTCCCAGTTAAAAAAAAAAGCACTTTTGGATGCAGCACAAAAGTTTTTCTGATTACACAAGTTACAGTCCTACTTATCACAATAGTATCCCAACAGCAATGCATCCTGTCAGTGTGATACTCTGTGGCTATAAAATCACTTCTCATTCCTCAGCTCACCATCTACCTGTCAGAAAAAAACCAAACTCTGTGTTGTAAGGTAATCCCTACATTCAATCAGCCGTAAAAAAAGTAGCCTATTTTTTTTAAGATTTACCATGCAAACTTTGGCTTCACTCGTCACACTTTACTTTTAAGCCTTGTTTAGAATTGTTCTTCCAAGAGCTTCCTCAGTGAAAATCCCAGTGCAGCTGCAATTCCTTCCACACTTATCATTCTGCAGTGGTCCACAATACTTCACTTGCCACTGCATTTTCTGTAGTATATTGAGTTGTAATTTGGAGCATGAGGGCACTGGAACATGCAGATACATACAACACCTGCACTTTCCAGAAATGCATTTATAGCTTGGTGTCAAAAGACTTATTTGCATCAAGGTGCCCACATTTTCATTTTCACCACTGGCTGCACCCACATTAACACACTATTGGTCCTCCCTTCTTCCATTTATACTCATCTAATCCAGAAATGCCTGCTCTACTCCAGCTGGCCAGGTAAATCTAGCAAGTTTTCAAATATTTCCTTTCAGACATCATAGCTCTAGTCTCCTTTAGTCTTAATTCTTCCACTCTCCTTTTCACCTCCCTGAGAGGTTTCAGTTAATTACAGTTTTCTTATCTGGTCTCTGGGAAGTCTTATTTTTCTCTACATGTAGCCCTTGGTACTCGTAATTCATAGTGATGCTGGATTGACTCTCCTTTGCTCTGAAGGACTTAACCCTTCGCCCCTTCTCTTAGTGATGGATCAGCTGGGAAAAAAAAAAAAGACATTTGCAGCATCCAAAAACTTTAGAATTGTTACTGGAGCAGAAAGAGTAAAGGAGACATGTCTTGCAAGACATGTTCACCCTAAAAAATAAAGCAGAGGTTGCAAAAAAATGTTGGCAGAAATGAGCATTTCACACATTACCTGCACTTCTCAAACACAAGTGTAAGGTGTGCAAGTTTTTTGAGGAAAGAAAAAAAACCCAGCACAATGCAAATTTCCCAAGCACTTTCAACTACAGTTTTCTTGACAGTGATTTCAACTTTCCTTGCAAGGAGACAAGACATTTAGCTCAATTATTTTACTGCTGAGGTCTAATTTGCAGGTGAGTGCCTCCAATTAATCCATGCTTTAGATACAAGTTTGGGGCTTGTGTACTCATATTCAAACAAAAACCCTAAAGACAGATTAACAAAACCCTGGTGCTAACACACAGCTGAAAGAAGTTAACATGTTACTGACTTAAGTACACAACTAAACATTACAAAGCCTATCCCTACAGAGATTCAGTACAAGCAGCAATAGGAAGACAGTAACACCTAAGGGTTGATCCTGTAAATCCCTCAAGAAAAAAAATATTTTAAAGATTTTCAAGAGAACATTTGGAAAAAACCCCAAACAAGTCCACATCTAGAAACTCCACAGTTCCCATCTATAGCAAGTACTTTACAGAGCTTTACATCTTTAAAACTACCTGAGTACTGCTTTACAGCAATTGGTAGATAGAATGCATAAAGACAACTTAAAGACAAATTAAAGACAAAATTCTCTTGGTTAGACTTGGTTATTTTGCTGGAAAACCTCTCAAGGTAATTTTGCAACATCAATCTTTATGAATACTTACGCTGCTATTTTTCAAGTTTCTGATGCATCCTAGATGAGATTACAATACTGCGTGACTGCTGATGAACTTTATTTTTCAAGATAAGCAAGGCTAGGAAAAAATCTTGTGAAAAAAAGTGTTCACAGAAGCAATTACATTCTGCTAGTCCTGCAGTCAGAGCTTACTTACAAATCCTTACTCAATATCAAAACAAGAAATGCAGATTCTCCTCTGTGCTTCAAAATTCTTGGATCATCTTCAGACAGGAACAGCCATTCATTTTTCATCCAACTTATTTTTGTCAGTTTTCAACCAATTTCTGTCCTAGTAAGCACAGAACTAAATTCACAAGACTTCAAGATGTAAGAGCCAGAGAACTCATTCTTAGCTGCAACCATAAAAGAAACCTCAGATGGGAATCTCCCAAAGTGACAAACTCTTCCTAAATGACCACCAGTGAAATCTGTAGTTACTTGTCTGCCAAGTTTCAAAGGACCAAAGTGATTCACCAACTCCATACTATGCTTATGGAACAGGTAGGTTCAAGCCCTGTTAATCCAGTGTTCACTTAATAGATCAAGAGTGCAGGTTGACCCTTCTTTAGCTGATCAGGCTTACTGACACAGAAAACATTGCATATTTGGAAATCATTCTTAGGTGTGCTGATAAAAGTTTAGAAGCCTCATCTGAAAATGAATGATGCATCCTGAGTACAAAAAACCCGCACCCTGTGCGGATATTTAAATACATGACATGGCAGACTGATACTTTTTCTAACTCATTGGAGGCAAAAAACCCCACCAACCCCTTCTCCCCCGCCCCCAAAAACCATAACCAACCAACCAAACAAAAAGTCACACCCCACCAAGTGGAACCACCACTTCAAAATTTAGTGATAAAACCCCCATTGACTTAATTGTGACCAAATTTTCAGTTGCATGCCATGTACAGAAATATCCCTTCAATTTGCTCCCATTAAGACATACCAAAGTAAGTTTAAGCTTTCTTCCACCCACAAAGCTCTCACCCAGAACTCGTCCTAGAACTCACACTTAAACTCCAGAGGTGTTTCCGTATTTTTATAAAACATGCTAGAGAAAATGCATTAACAATTCTGCATCTGTTTTGCTGGTCCCTTCACGCAGACAGGAAGCTCTCCATAAACCAGCAATCAATGGTTTCTCTCTTCCCACTACAGCTGATGCACAAAAATACTTGTTACTGTGCTATGGGAAACAGTCCATTTCAATCCTAAATTACTTTCATTTTCAATACAGTTGTTTTTTGTTCTTCTTACTATAAAAATCATAATGGAAAAAAGACATGAATTCACATTGTATGGAAGGTTTTATTGATTGCTAAATTGCTGTGACTTACACCCGGTATAGCACTTTAATTCCAATCCAACAAAACTAAAAAGAAGCTGCTATTGAAGACTTGTTTCTGTAAGCCTTTCAGCTGCCAAATACATATTGTTCTGTGCAACTCACGCTGCCAGCAAACAACAGCGTTTTAGCTGCACAGCTCACACTGTATGCTTCAGTATACAGCAAAGAGTGATCTGAAAATTCGTCACTTTTACCAGTTACACTTTTTTATGTTACAAACAAAACCCATTTTCTTACTTCTCTGCAATCATATATACAGTATAAAACAAATCTCAGGGTTTGTGGTAGAAATGATTTGATCCTATACAGAAGACAACATCAAATTTTATGAAATTAAGGACAATAATTATTTTCTGAGATTAGACTATTAAACTGACATTGCAGTGTGACCCTTTCCAGAACCATGTAAAATACATCCAGTAGACCAGACCCTCCTCTTCTGCTTCACCTTACAACCCACATGGACAAATCCAATATCCCTGTGTATCCTACACAATCAAGCCTATGTGTGTCACAACTGAGTATCCAGGCTTACTCTGCACTAGAGAAGCACTTCGATGCAATCTGATAATTGTGATGCACCATAAATAATACTTACAGAAGAACATGGGATGATATTCACACTACTGACAAGTGGAAGAAAAAACTGCTTGGAAGGAAACGAACAAGTAAATCAAATGTTCAAGACTACACCTTAAAAAAAAAAAGCCACACTTAGAACTGGGGCAGCCTATCCTAGAGCCAAAAAGGAAATGTATTATCCCAAATAATAGTGCACAGCCTTTAATTTATAAACAAAATCTTTACCAAGGGCACAAAAAAAAAAAAGCTCTGGCTACCACTGCCCCATAATAGCAGATTCCTATAGAAGTCCAGGGAAGAAACACAGGTTCTTAAGGAGACTTTCTGATCTCTCTTCAAAATGATGAAGACTGGAATAAACGCAGTTTCTAAAGCAAAGTGCCAGTACAGGGAAAGACATGCTAGAACTGTGGGCCATAGCTACAGCTGTAATTTCTCTGTCCTCATTCCAAACTATCAAAAGAAATAGACACTTCTTAAAAAAAAAAACCCAAACAAAACGAAACAAAAAATCCTCAACAATCCCACCTCTTTTCAAGTAAGTTGTTTCTCTCCACTCTGGTTTCCTATAGAGGATTTCACTGTGAGCAACCAAATGCTGTGTAACACCAATAATTCACTGATTTCTGGAACGAAGCATTAGTAGCAGCATACAACATGCATAAGCCATAGCCTGTATTTTTAATTGTTATATTAGTTAACATGGAAAGAACTGTAATCAAGATCCAGAAAAATTCAAATTACCACTTAAATAAAAGATGTTTAATCCAACTTGTAAATACCAAATATTCCCCTTCCTATTTTGTGAAATTGCTTCCAACAGTAGCTGTCAACTAAAATTCAGTTATTTATGCAGCATGGACTCCCTTGAAATGACGTTGTCAAACATTCAGATTATAAATACAAGACCTCCTATGCATCATAAAAAAGACAAAAATTGTCGTAATACAAACAACACTTAGTTTTACTAGATTTTTGTAAATTACATTGCAATAACTCATTTCTCTAACATAAATCCTAGATTTGAAAGAAGTCAAACTGGTAGAGAATAGAAATAATTATTGTGAACTTCTTGATATCAATGCTTGATACCAGTGAGGCCACAGATTAATTCCAGCATCTACCCAGCATAACCCTTGCCAATGCAGCTATTAACACTGCTAGCAAAGTTGCCAACAATGCAATGGCCAGATGACAACGATTTTTTCCACTGCCTTGTGAAGAGAAAGTGCTTTACAGCAGCACAGACATCACAGATAAGCAGTAGCAAGGAGGCTTACATGTTTAGTGCTTGTTACCTGACTATTTGTAGAGCAAATGAAAGATTTGTCCCTTCAGAAGTACAAACTATCTTTCAGTAACAGTTTATTTTAAATTCTTTCCTAAGGTCGTAGGAAGACAGCAACCTGTAAAATAAGGCTTAAATGACTTAAGAGTGCAGGTTGAGACTTAAGAGCTTTTCCTTGAGGTCAGTTTTAAAAGTTCACTGCACTCTACTGTCAAATATGCTTTAGGTAACTGGAAAAAGCCGACCATTCATCTACAAAGAAAGTCAACTGGTCCTAACCCTGCAGCAACTGCGAACAAAATGATTCGACAGCGGTCCTTGCTACAGAAGGCCCACTCTGAAATAACATAAATGAAAACGAGTGCTTCCATTTGAAAGCTTTCCTGGGGAAAGATACACTTTGAAGATCCATTTCATTCAATAACACAGCACCAGCAATGCTCAGTGGCCACGTTCATAAAGCAAACTACCTTCTTATTGTGTTGACCTTCTTGTTTCTAAATTACTTTGCAACTCTAATTTAGTACAGACTTAGCCTATGTACAATAAACAATACTGGTCTAAAATCTGAAAGCGTCCCCAAGGAATTTCCAGAAGATAACTTCTATGCATAAATTCGCAATTAACTTTTGAGGTCAAGCAAGGGTATTTCAGACAACCTACTTCATCAAAATATTTTTATAAGAATCTACTGAATGTAACTCTAAAAAAATATCCTGCACAGCTATCTTTTTCATGAACCATGCACACTCCACAAAGTTAACAGATTCAACTGGTTTGCTGGAATCGCAACAAAAAAAGACAAAAGGAAAGAGAAATAAAATTTATTATAAAACATGTTGAAATAGCAATGACTTAACTGACTTCTTACTCTGCTGTTCTAGGCAGAACAAAGTGTGACTGAATGCTCTCAGGAAAGTCAAAACAAAATTACAGAAGTAGTATGTTGCTGCACTAAAATCGCTTTCTCTTGATAATTTCTGGTTTCCAGCTGACAGGATGGGTTTCTTCAGTCTAAAGGGGAAAAAAAATCTCATAAGGATTATTTTAAACTTGAAACTCACCTATAATTAAGGTTTAGTTTAAAATATTACTTATGAAGTATATGTACTCTATTTCATATGTAGCATTATTAATACCTAATCTACAACATAATTAATTTCCACATTAAATTTTCTATCATCTCACTGTCTGAAGTACGTAGCAGTACTTATTCTGTTCTTGTCCCTTTTTTCCCAACAAGGAAAAAGATCAGGTTGCCAATAGCATTTCCAAAACAACACTGTATCAAAGCACAGGAACAGGAGTAGCCAGTGACAGTCCTTCCAGGCACATCTACATCAGTGTTGGTAGATGTCACAGAGTGTATTTTGCCTGACTTCAAAATGGATAAAACTCTCCTGATTCTTTAGATCTAAGTGTTGCTCCAAGTCTAATTCAGTGCAAAATTCCAATGTTTAATAAAAATCCTTATATTCTTTATATTGAAGATATACAGTGATAAACTATACAATCATCTATTGTCTTCTCCACTGGTAAATGAATTGAGATTTCAGAGTAACAGTCTGCAAATGAGCTATTTACTCCAAATTCTAAAAACTGTCAAGGCCAATAACTAATCCAGATCAAATAAATAAGTACAATAAACCTTTAAAGTGCAATCCTTTTGCTGATTCCGTGATTTTATCAATACAACCCCACAGTTCCCCACTGGGTTCAAAACCCAATGTACATTATTGTACTCAGATTTCTCCAAACTTCACCACAAAGGCCTTTTGCAGAAGAGTTCACAGACCTGACACTTACTTGTACTACAGCATATAATAAGAATTAGGAATGAAGAAATTAGCTACTGTCCTCTTAGTGCTAATACAGAGGTCTTTCAAACCTCAACAAAATGGATTACTTAAGTCTGAACATGTCCCGTGCTGATATGTGCTATATTTGTCCGAATTTATGAAAATACTTTAAAAAGACACTTTGACATACCGCAGTATCATCTTCTTTGTATACTTTTATGGTTTTATCGGCTTCGGCAGTTAGCAATCTGCTTTCTGACTGGTCAAAAACACAAGCAAATATTCCTGATTCACTGTCCAAAGAACCCGGCTGTACAGCTGCATGTACTCTCTGGAAATTGTATCCAGTTCTCCAGTCCCAAAGATGCATAGTACCATTATCAGCTAAAACAAATAAACAAACAACCAAACAAACTTAGGATTTTGACCAGGTAATTTCTATCTGTTTTCTAGAAACAGTATCATGAACAACTAGTAAATACATCAGGAATACACCACACAACATTAATGTGGAACAGCTCAGCACACCCTACAAGTTTTCCTATTTTCTGCTGTTTTCCTTCTTCAGAATCTCATCCAGATTTTCATCAGATAACCCAGAGAGATGACAAACTACATCACAAGGCAATTGCAGCAAGGTGCTTTGGAAGCAGGACATACAGTATCAAAGAGGTCCAAATGGGACCAAGTGCCTTATTCCCCATCAGCTTCAGCAAGATGTTTCTGTATCCTCTATCCAGTCTCACTGCATCAATGTGCAGCTAACTCTAGAGGAGGCACTAATGATTAGCAGATCACAAAGGATGGACTCTGGAGCCTTGCAGCAGCTGCTAGCTGAGAAGAGGAAACCTCTTCCATACAGCACATTAGAAGTCCTTCAAATTTATTTTATTTGCATGCAGCTCAGAATCATCCAAGATGATGAAAGTGGCCCTAGTCACTATGAAATGAAATGGTGTCCTGCAGCAGGCTTACAGGCCTAGAAAAAGCAGAGCTCTGTGAGCACCTCTGCTGAAGGACCTCCAGCCACATGTGCATGGGTGAGAGAAGAGGAATGGGTATTTCTGATTTTTACCTCCTGAGACCAGAACACCATCAGAATTCACAGCCAGTGTGTTTATAATAGCATTGTGACCAGAAAGGTTCTGAATGAAGTTTCCATCTGGGAATTTCCACTGCTTAATATTATCTGGAGAACCAGATGCAAATGTGTAACTGAAAGAAAATAAACACAGTATATTAAAGTTCAAAATAGCTGTAGTGAGAGCAAATGTCCTTCATTAAAGCTACTGCTAAATGCTAGCTGCAAAATTACTTAATATTAAAACTGCTTTTCCGACACGTTTACTGCACATGAAATGAAGCAATTTTATGAAGTCATGAATTACCTATTCCTACTATTTTCTTTCCGTTTCACACACTAAACTTGATAACATCCTATATGGCATAGGATTTAATATGCAAACAAATATTTAAAATGCACATTAAGTTCTCCTCAGTTGTTATTCTGGCAAATTTTCAGGTATAAGGGCATCATCAGCAAAGGTAACAGCAAAAAAAAGACAACAAACCCCAAGCATAGGCTAATGGCTAGTCTTCCAAAATTACATGAACAAGGAGAAGGCCCTGCAAAAATGTAACTAAGAAAGAATTCCTTCCACTGAGTTACCCTAAAATAAAAATTCCCTTCATTTTAAGATGTGCAAGCAGTTGCATGGTTATTTGGGTAGCACATATAAAAGCCTGTAGGAATACTTTTATTGCCACAATGTCCAGGCAATTTGCTGTCTATTTAAAAGATACTACAAATAAAAAAGTGAGTATTAGGAGAAAATACCAGAACATTAAAAAAAATAGAAACACTGAAATAAAGGCTGACATTTGCTACTGTTTGACAAACACATTCAAGTTTATTTTCAAAAAGGTGTAATTGATGAAGCTGAAACTAGAATGACTTTTTTTTTTTCAGAATATAGGTAAAACTAGAGTTTTTTTCTATAGCTACAGCTAACAGGCTATACAAGTTTTCAGGCACACACTGGAACAGAGTTTATTTATATCAAAGATTCTAAAGTTCTGATAGAAACGACAGAATGTAATTTTAAAGTATTAAAGGCACAGAAGTACTGAAGTTCTTTGTGAATTCCTTTTCTCCACTGTTTTAAGGGGGATCCAAACAGGCAACTGTTGTGCATCAAAATACAGCATCTAAATTCAGAGCACTTCCAAGACCATCTGCTCCAAAGCTTCAATTCTCACAGCAAGTTGTCTTTTAAGGCCAGTTAGATTGAAATGTCTTGTGCAGTGAACCACATATTCAAAACAAAGGCCATTCTATCAATTGCTGTCTCCTTTAGCATTAATCATACGTGTGCAATGGCTCCTTACAAAACTGCTGCACCTTCTGCTCACAACCCTTCAGTTACATATTTATTACTAGCCTTACAAGCCCTGTATCACGGATTTTTAAGGACTGAACGAAAGGCACACACAGAAGTAACTCTGTGGGATATAAGACATTCTCAGGATTGCTAAAGTACACCAATGCCAACACTACGGAAGCACAATCAGTGCAGTAAAATATATCTGATAATTAATATGTATATTTTTGCATCATCCTAAGTGCATTAGTTTCTCACATTATTATACTCTACCATTCTAGATCACCATTCATATTGGCTCTCTTCATCTCTCAAAGAACTGTGAAAGTGTAACAGAATGAGGAAAACTTACTGTCTTGGATGTAGCACTACTGCTCTTACAGATTTCTTGTGATTTGTTAAAGTAACACGAGTTTTTCCTGCCACCAGGTCCCAGAGCCGTATGGTAGTATCATGACTGCCTACAATGAAAAGAAAAAAAAAATAGTAGAAATCATCACCTTGACTTTATCATAATCATTACTTTGCTAAGGCAGCCAAAATTATGTGAGACAAAAATATTGTGCTAATGCCACCTCAGATGAAGAAGATGCTGGATTTGCTGGATTGCAAGTCTTTTCACTCAGTTTGAAATCCAGGAACTAAGAAGTTACACTGCAAAGCTAGATTTTGACATAATGGAAAAGAAGATGAACATTTAACCACGGTACTGGATGCTCCTTAACTGAACTGGGGAGAACTAAAATATCACAGAAAATGCAAGTCTCAATACATATTACAACACAAATGTAAACACCAGGAAAAAAGGAAGTGCAGAAAAGCATTCAAACAATGCACAGCCATATTTGCTTAAACATACCATTAATAGTATGTAATAACCCCTGCATGGCCCATTTTCAACAGAAACTAGTAAGAGATATTGAGCAAATTCTCCAAGACAACATGACGAACATCACAAAACTACTGAACAAACACATTCATCATTATGTTTTTCAATCATGTTACTCATGAAACCATGCCTACTATACCTGTAATAATCTGTGGTTCTGCAGCTTGGCACTTCACAGTTGCTACTGCATTTGTGTGTCCTGACAGTGTGTGCACACTGGCTTTTGTCCTTACATCCCAAATCTATGAATTCACAGCAAATATGTGAGAAGTCAGTAACAGGTGCATATTCAATGTATTTAGGAACTGTCATTGATTACATCATTTCCTTGCCATAGTACTACAGATTAAAAAATGGTATTTAGGTGGTATTTTTCAACCAACCATTCATAACAGAACTACCTCAGCTGGCAAATTTCAAGGGGAGCAGGAACCTGCCAGTGAACTCCTACGCATATGAATAATTTAAGTCACCACAGTCCCATACCACTTTCTAAATACTAAGCAATCCTACATAAAACAGGTAATCTACCTACTAAATTAAGAAATAAAACACCCTGATATGACATGACATGTTTGTATTTGGGCTTCAGTTTTATCAACAATGTAAGACAAAGCTAACACAAATCATCTTAGTGTTTTATCTAGACTGATGTTAACTTTTGCTAAGTGCTCTTTTTTACAAATGGAAGATACTGAAATACACATATCAGGATGTCAAAACACAACAATGCTATACTTACCCGTGCTGTTGAATCTCTGCTACATGTCACCAGCACATCTATTGTTGGATGCAAGTCTAAGCCATAGACAGCACTTAGATGACCATGGTAATGTCTGATAACCTAGAGGAATAAAAACCACACAAACTAATAACTGAAAGAATATTCTAAATGCTTTGATTTCTGTATTTGCTACCACCAATTCCTTCAATTAAAGAAAGCACAGCTTACCTTATTGTATTCAAGATCCCAGCACTTCACTTGTTTGTCTTCTCCACAAGAAAAGAGGTACGGACTTCTTGCACTTACTATCACCCCTCGTACAGTACTGATGTGTCCCGTCAAAGACAGTTTCAATTTGCCACTAGCAAGGTCCCAAATCTGCACCAAAACAGGTATTTTAAGGTAGACAGTAAAAAGCTACACAGTGAGTCTGGGTAAACAGCCCAGATGTAACTGATCCTGTTGCACTGTAAGTTAAAAATACAGTCACATAAACATTTGCTCTCCAGATATGACCACATAATAAATGAAATCTCTAGAAAAGAACTAGTGCTATGACAAGGTAATAAAAGAAAAAAATGTTCTGCAGTTCATTATTCTGCAAACAGTAAACAAGAAATTGTTTCCAAGGGCTGGAGACATTTTTAAATAAAAAGGGAACAAAACAAACCCATCCCCTGCAAACTTTGTCAGTCATTTCTTCCAGCCTCTTACCTTTATGGTTCTGTCAGCAGAGCCAGTAACAAACCACTGATTTCCTGGTTCTACTGCAATACATCTCACCCAGCCCAGGTGACCACTGATAACCTTCAGAAAGAACAAAAAAATTTTCTAAACCAGAAATAATACATGTACCTTTTTTGATGTAATTTTCCTTCTCCAACACTGAAATTTGCTAGTATTTACCAAGAAAAGTCAAATGTGAAACCAGATCTGAAGATAGCTTGATTTCTACTTTAGTTAAACAAACAGACAACCAGAAATTTATATACACCAGACCTGGGGAACTTGCAATATGTGAAGACCCTGTTCCTGTAAGCAACTTTTTCACATACTTTCACAGTCTGTAACACTGTGGCTCAACACTTGAAGCTTTGCAGAGAAAGACTATATTTGAGCACCAATTCCTTACGCTGATGTATAGTGCTTATACAAAGAACAATTCTAAAAATGTCGGCTATTAAATCACATTTCTATATAATAACCTCTTAAAGCACACCATCACCTTCTTTTCCCCAAAAGAGGGGTAATATGAGAGTTGGACACTTTCCAGTAATAAAATAATGGAGACTGGTCCCACAAGAAATACTCTGGCAATGCATGCTTTGCTTTCAGCAGCCTTTCTGTTTCTCTAAATTCTCCAAAGTCAGACAGCTAAAATGAAAACCCGTAACTGGTTTCACTGGATGTCATGTTTCATGTACTGTCATACAGCTCATTTCAAAAGATTTAAAACACAGCAGAGCTTCTTAGGCAGAAACACTTTGGAAAGCTAGAGTGTACTCTTCTGATCATATGAGACCACAGACACAAGATTTTAAGATAACTGCCTAGACTTCTTCCTAATATAGGAATAGAAATGGGGTTTTCTGGGGAGAAATCTAAGAAATAATTAATTTGACCTGTTTTGAGTTCACATCTTTCACAAACAACTTCAAACCAAGCTTAGGAAAACCAGCTGAAATGTGGATCTAAAGAAATAGATAGATGAAACCCACATTTGGTGTTCCACCTATGCTTCTATTTCCAAGCTGTCTAAACAAGCTTTTGCCTTGTTGAGCAAGGATTTTGACAAAAAAACCTTCACTACAACTGTTTGTATGTAGAATTAGTACAGTGACTTGAATTGTTCTTCATAGCATTTCTCTGAAAAGAAAGTGCTCCTAACAAGGAGGCATTTTTCAACTTTTCACCTGTTTATCATTAATCTATGATGGATTTATTTTGGTGCCATTTCTTTCAAATGGCATTTATTTTAATTTTTACAGAAAACACATTCAAATACTGCTGTATTTAGAAAACCTATATATCTCCTTGGAGCTCAAGTGTTTTTCAAAAAATTGGTTTAAAGATTAGCCTTCAGATTTCTGACTAATACAGCAAACCTTCTAACAAATTTATCATAACACAGCTACAAGAGCAAAAAAAAGGTTCAAAGAGAGACTGTGTGTATACAACTTAGTTGTGATCACTTTTTGATCACATTTTTGAATCTTATTTGATTACATTTTTGTGAATGAGAACAAAAATTATGATTTAAGGTCTTACATAAAATATGTTTACTTTTATATGCATGTCCATGTCACATAATTTCTAACTTACTCTGTACAGTTTCCAAGGTGGATGCCACTGAGGTTTGGGCATGGTTGGAGCCTTCTTTGGCACTAATGCAGAATTTTTGTTTCCACCAGCTTCCACCATAGCCTGTAAGTTAAAAGAAGGGTTACTCTTCTGGTTCGTAGCTCACCTCTTTGCCCAAAGCCTAAAACCTTTTTATTGTGCCTTCTCAACACTGATTAATTTAGTCATTCAGGAGATCTCCACACAACACACACATGGATCCAGACGCAATCTGGTCAACATCATGTACTTTTCACATTAGATGTGCAACAGACTCACCACAGACATCCCAGGAGGTTGTGAACGCTCAGATATCCCTGCATGCCTGTAAATGTCACCCACGCCAGCAGCTGTCCGATTCGCATCCAGCCTAGGGGGAATGAAAATGGTTGATGAATTGCAATCAACTTTCTCCTGCTAAGTGACAAGGCATCACAGGGCTGCATCCAGCTGAGTGTTGAACACCTCTCAGGAGGGAGAATCCACAACCTCTTAGCACCCTGTCCAGAGCTTGACCACCCCAAGGTACAGATACCTACAAAGCTTCACCTTTTCCTCTTCTAACTAAACAAAATTTCCCTTGTCCCAACTTCCACCCACTGCCTCTCATGACAATACAAAAAAAAAAGCGTACAGAAAAACGATGCCTGTCCACACTAAAAGCAGTTTCTTTAAGAATATCTGAATTACTCCAAGTAGCTCTTTTCCCAGCTTCTGTGATTTGCCTTGAAATTCCCATAGATAACAACAGTGTCAATGAGGTAACACAGCAGTACCTGGACTGGGAAGGAGGAAGTGCTACAGCTAAGGACTGTGCTGCAGATTCACTTGGCATCCTCTGGACCTTAGTATCTGCTGTTAAAGCCACACCTTGAAAAAAACAACAAGTCAGAAACAAAGACAACTCTTTTAAACAGGAACTCAGAAGTGTACTATACAAACATATATATGCACATATACCTGCAAACAAGGGCCTGACACATCTGTAATATTAAGTCTCATCCTTCAATAACATTTTCACATCCAATTAAAATCTACTGAAATCTTTATTTTGGCCCAAATCCTTTCCATCTTGATCTACTACATATGTGAGTACAAAATTTCCAGAGCATAAAACAGTATGTTTATGTCAGTGGAAACAACAACAAAAAAAAGTCTAATTAGGAGCAGCATCCATCTTTTCATCCAGCTTCAACTGCTACAGAAATCCACACATTACAGAAATAAACATGATCTTGCGAAGCATTTGTTAACTTAGGCCCTTTAGTACAATTTATAATCCAACCCTATGTGGTGGTTGGCATCACACAGTGGTGCCAGAACTACAAAAGGCTTAGTCCTACTGAAGTGAGAATTTCAGGCTACATTTTCAGATTTTTAACCTCATCTCAAGAAAAGCAGATCTTTCCTAAAAAAAACCCCATTAAAAACTCTTTTAAAATATAGTTTTGGTGCAGAGTGGTGAATTTAACTCATTGCTTTACTTCTCTTCCTAACCAAACTTCTGTCAGTTGACAATAAGGTCAGTATTTGGGAAAAATATTCAGGTTAAAACAAGAAACAGCAAAGAAAGAAATCTGAATTTTAACTGTGATATGTACGATTCTATTAAAAGAACACTAAATTAGACGAAACCACTGTGAGCAATTCTCGGCTCCACAGTTACAAGCAACCAAGCCTGGGTTTTTAATCATTGAGGGTCCACTGAACACTCACATTTACTAACTTATAAACCAAGAGAACAGATTTTCCACTATACTCATAATAAACTTAAGTACATTGAAAGATCAACAGCTAAAACTAAGCTCTTACAAGAATAGAGCAGGACTGATCAGTGACAGTGGCAATTAGCAATGGCCAATGTAACAACACAGAAACATAACCCTTACAAGCATGGACAAAACCAAATGACACTAAAATTATTAAACCCTTAAGTCTCTTCCCCTGAGCAAGGCGGTGAAACCTGCACCTTTCTGCTCTAGTGATGAAAAGCAGGCTACATTCCACTACTATCAAGTATGAATTCACAACAAGAGGAAGCCTGCTCCTGTTAGGATGGAGAATGTCATGTTCATATAGGAAACCAAAAAATTAATGCAAACACTTGCAAAATTTTACTTACCAGGCCCAGATGGGTATGGGTGTGTACCAGTTACCACGTACTCAAGCTCTTGTCCTAAAGAGCAAAAAAATGTTATATTAATAATTACATTTTATACTGCACTGCAAACAATGCATTCCAACAGCAAACAGAGGAAAACAGAGCAGGTCATACATAACAGAAACCAGTAACCACTTCCAATGTACTTAAGACATTTCTCATTTTCATTAATTTAATTCGTTCTGGTTATGTCCATTTTAGAAAATTCAATTGTAAAAAATAATTAATTTGAATGGTGAAGCTACCTGTTATCAAGAGGACTCAAGAGAAAAATCTTCATAGTGCCTTTGAAGCAGATATCATGGAAAATGGTTCAAGTAAACAAAGAGCATGGGTGTCTGAAATGTAAGCTAGTCAACTGGTTGTCTGTGTTGTCAGAATTGAAAAAGGTGCTTTTCTTATTAAAAGATTTTTCATTCTCTCTCAACATGTTTCGCTTCTACAATACTTCCAAATAAAAGTACCTTGGGCAAAATCTTAATATCAACTATAATGAAGCAGGATTTTTAGAAGAGAAATTTCCATATGGGACCCACCTAACACATGCACATTTTACACATCCCAAAACATAGACTGAAAAAAACCCTACATATTTGAAATAAAGTATTTTCTGGTTTAAAAACTGCACAGCTAAAAAGACTGTAAATATACTACGACACAAACCAAAAAAAACATGCCAAACAAACAAACACCAATACACAAAAATGCCAAAGCAAACAAAAGTCAACAAAAGAGCATGTCCTTGATCATTGTGAACTTGCAAAAAGGAGAAATACATTACTCATCTCTAACACCTGTGTGCAGCACACGCTGACATTAACCAAAAATTACTCTTTTTACCAATTAATCACTATAAAAAAATCTACAGCACCCAATAACTCCTTCGTTAAAAACAGGCTTTCCCCTTGTTCTGAATCACTTACCTCCTGTGTACCCTAGCAAGAAAAATACCAATCAAAAAAGGGTTCTTTTTTCTGTATTTACCTCCAGTGGATTAACACTGGACTGCATTCTTTAGATTTTACATCAGTGAGACTGTTAGAAAAGAAAGGACAAATATACCACTAAAAGCAAACTAACCTTGATTTCCAGAATACTGTTTGTGTCCATAGGGATCCCCGGTGTTGGGGCCTCCTTTCTCCCTCAGGTTCTCTTTGAGAGTGGGCATGTGTAGCACTGAGCCATACTCCGTGCGCAGCTTGACTGCCATTTTCACCTTGTGACTGTGGGAAGAGTAAAGCACAATCCTCATTAAACCCCAGTTTCTGAGCTGTTATTAAGTTTTGAAATATTTTAGAGAGGATGTCATCAAACTTACTTTACAACTCTAATATTTCTCTCCCCTCAAAATGACACTGTTAACAGTATGGAAACATCTGAATTTCTGACTTGGGCGGAGCAATCATTAACAGAGTTTAAAACTTCACTGAGTGCAGCAGCACTTACCTTTCTTCATCCAGCGGGATAGGCTTGGCATTATCAGCTACAAACATGTCATGGGTTCTCTTCAAGGACCTGAACACAAGTGTGTGCACAGAATGCTTTTGGACTTCCTAAAATAAAGAGCATTTAAATAGGTTTGAACAGATTTAAATGAAAAACTGAAAACCAAAACATAAATCGAACTGAGTAGCAATTTCAAATCTCAGTTCTCTTCTATAATATGCAACCATTCAGTTCACAGAAGACTGACCTTCCTGGAAACTAAAAAATTAAGTTAATCTGTTAACTGTTTTACTTCAGTGTTTATTCAAAACTATATTCTATTCCTTGGAAAATTACAAGACTTTGAAAAGCAAGCCAAAAACTTTGATCAAACTTTCTGCACTGGTATCTACACGACAAATCCATGAATATAAAAGCTTTTATCTCACATCCTTTCCAGTTCTGTTTTTATATGTAGACAACAAAGTAATCAGTTCTGAAAAAAAAACAACCCTGTAAATTTTCCTTCACTACCACCATAAAAAGAACGAGGGCAATCATGAATTCCTGTGCACAGTACCACGTGCTGTATGTTAACATGGCTAATTACCACTCAACAACAGCAGCTGTTGACACCACAAACACAGGAGCAGGTAACACCATGTCTCCCCAGCAGGGAAGAAGCTTCTGCAAGTAATTTTTGACAGATGCTTTTCTGTAAAAACACAGCTCATAGCGTTGCACGGGGCAGCAGTCATTGCACCTTCTTCTATAATCCTGACAGCCCCCACATGCTTTTAGAAGTGCATGATATTCACCCCACAGTAGCAATTCTATAGCCTATAAAACCAGTGGCCTTCTCCACAGCTGTACTCCCAAGCCCTCACAAAAAAAAAAAAAAAAAAAAATCGAGGTTTCCCTTACGGGGTTACAGAGTCAGCAGCTCTCTGGTGGTCAAGCATCACGTCCCCATAACCACAGAATATGCTGAGTTGGAAGGGACCCACAAGGATCATCAAGTCCAACTCCTGACCCTGCACAGGACACCCCAAAAGGCACAGGATGTGCCTGAGAGCACTGTCCAAATGCTTCTTGAACTCTGTCGCGCTCAGTGCTGTGACGTCTTCCCTAGGGAGCCTGTTCCAAGGCCCGAACACCCTCTGGGTGAAAAACCTTTTCCTAATATCAAACCTAAACCTCCCCTGACACAGCTTCAGGCCATTCCCTCGGGTCCTGTCACTGCCCACCACAGAAATCAGATCAGATCAGTGCCTGCTCCTCTGTTTCCCTCTCATGAGGAAGCTGTAAACTGAAATGAGCTTTCCCTTCACTCTCTTCTCCAGGCTCAACACGGCAAGTGACAGCAGCCACTCTTCAAAAAGCTTCCCCTCTAGACCATTTATATTCATCTCATTTAGACCTTTATTTTATATTGTGGTACCGAAAACGGCACCCAGCACTGGACGTGAGGCCGCCCCAGTGCAGAGGAGAGCGGGACAATCCCCTCCCTTTTCCGGCTGGCGATGCTGGGCCTGATGCCCCCCAGCACCGATTCCGCAGACGGTACAAGACTGGCAAAGCAAACCCGCTGCTCGCTGCTTACTCCTGCCCCAGACACGCACAGGTCGATGACCCGCACCCTCTGCGTCCTGCGCGCACCGCGCTGTCCCCGGGCTGGGCCGGGCCGGGCGGGGGCTGCGCAGATGGAAGGGCCGCCACGGTCCGTCCCCACAGCGGCCCTTCCCACCCAGGGGACAGTGAGGGTGGCGGGCGCGGGGCGGCGCTTCTCCCGCCCGGCCGCGACCCGCCCCATTGACCCAGCCCAGCTCCCTGGTCTCGCCCGGGGCGCCTCAAGGGCACGACAGAGTGGACGTGCGAGCCCACTGCCCCCATCCCTCACCTCCGCCATGGCGCCACCGAACTCCCCCCGCCGCGGCCGCTATGGAGCCACTTCCGGCGCCTTCCTGTGCCGCACCGGAAGTGACGCGTCAAAGAGGGAACCGAGGATACAATAAAAGGGAGGGGCGGGTGTTATGGCCGCCTCTCCGCTCGGTGTACCGAGGGTCTAGGGTTCGAGCCCCGCTGGCGCTGCCGGAGCAGGCGGTCCGAGTCACTTCATCCGTGTGTATAAATATCTAAAGCGGTGGTGACGGGAGAATGGAGCCGGGCTCTGCGCAGTGGTGCCAAACAATAGGACAAGAGGCAGAAACTGATGCACAGGAAGTTCCACCTGAACCTGAGGAAGAACTTCTTTACTGTGCAGGTGACCGTGCACCGGCACAGGCTGCCCGGAGAGGCTGCGGAGTCTCCCTCACTCAAGAACCCTCTGCACGCAGCCCTGTGCCACGTGCCCTGCTTGATGCGGGAGGTGGGGCGCGATGACCCGCTGCGGTCCCTGCCAGCCGCAGCCACCCCGCGGGTGAGGGTGTCCCGGCGGCGCGGGCGCGCTGCGGGGCCGGGCCGGGCCGGCAGAGGGCGGTGTCCCGCCGCGGGAGAGGCGCCGGCCCTGCCCCGCTCCCGGCGCGCAGCCGGGGCGGGTGCGCTGCCTCCTCTCGCTGAGGGTCGGAACCTGCTCTGGTCGGTCCCGTTCTGGTTCTGAAATTCTCGGCCTTTGCAACTGCTTCGGGCCGCGCAGCTACAGGTTTCAAGTGTTGCTTTCCTCGTGATTTCTCAAGGATAAAACCACGCAGTTTGGAATCACGGTTGTATTGGCTGTTAGCCATTATAGCTGATTTTTGGGAAGAGTGTCTCGAGTTTGGGTTCACAGGATGATCTCATTTGGATGGAGAGTGAAGTATCTGAACGAGCTGGCAACCCCTGCACCTCATGGCAAAGCGTTGGTTGTGAAAGGGCAGAGGTTGTAATGCTCTTCCAAATGTACTCTGGTACTCCACCTGATACTTCACTTCCCTTCATAAGCAGAATAACCAAATGCATCTGTGCAAATTTAAAATAGGCACTTAATTTCTCCAGATACACTCATCTGCTCTTAGTTCCGAGAAGTCTTGTCCTCCTGAGCAGTAGCTGGGATTTGGCAAGCTCATCTTTTGCAGCTGCTCCATCATGATGTTCTTTACTACTGAACCAGCCATATACTCTGCCTGCCTGCCTGCATGCCTCAGCTGTGAACATCTTACAAACTGGTCTGGGCTAGAAGTAATTCAGTGCAACGTGAATTGTTCAAACCTGTCATCTTTATTAGCTACAGGACGGTGTTAGCCTGGGATTATTTCTGGTACATGACTTGCCCGCTTGACATAAAGATTATGTCTTTTCTGCAGCTGGTGGGTCATTTCTGGTGGCTGCACTGGTGGTTTATATTTAATAATTTAGGATACAGTGATAGAAATGTGCTCCAGGTGGCTTTGACCCCCAGCTCCTGGTCTAGGTAGAGGTGGGGAAGAGATGCCAATTACATTGTGCAACTAACAGTAGAGAACTATTGCCAGCTCAGTTTCAAGCCAAGGCAGCCAGGTTTCACATTTAGCATGTCAGCCTATTTTGGTGGTCGCTCTGGTGAGGCTGGCAAGCCCTCTGGATTTCAGAGCTTCCTGTAAAGGCCAGCACAGCACCTCGAGGAGGGGGAGCATTGTCTGTCCTTGCCTAAAGTGCAGCCTAGAGTGCAAACTCGGCAGGGCAGTGTGTCAAAATGGGGCAGGTCTCTCATGTCCTCTTGGGCTGGTGAGGTTAGATTGAAGACACACAACATTTGAAAGGAAACTTGGGGAGGGCTAGGGATTTTGAACAGGTTTGTCCTTTTTTTTAAGTGTATACACAGAGTTGCGTGTGCCTGCTTGATTGCTCAGTTGACTGGTGGATTTGATGTGTGGAAATGGTTTAAAGGCTAGTCTCTGACAGTGTACAGAGTTGTTTCCTTCCTATTGTCTGTTGAAAGAAATCAGACTTATTTTTACTGCCTTTTGAAGGCAAACCAAATTTGAAATCGCACTCTGGTAGCAAAATAAAATCCATTTATATTTAGCAAGAAAACTTGTCTGTGCTTTTTGTTACTATTATTAGTAGTATTCACATGGCCCTGTAGTTGCTGTAGTTGTTCTCATTTTTTTTACAAGTAAACATTCCCCTCAGAAATGTATAATCTGAACTTGTTTCCTGTTATCCTTGTAATGCTTTAGAAACTCAGAGGACAAATTAATCTTTTCAGAGATTTCAGAATCTAATCAGAGGACAAATTTAACCTTTTTTTTTTTTCTTGAAAGTTTAGTCTAAGGCTAAATTTAGTCCTGGCACATCAATATATCATGTCAGTAATATTAATAAGAATATGCATTTCATTAATTTTCTTTGTTCTATGTGGCTTCTTGATGTGTTCTTTCACGTCAGCTACAGCTGCAATTCTGCAAATAGCAAACTATGTGCCTTTTTATAAGCACTATTTCATAGCGAGTGATTAGTAAGTTGGATGGACTTTTAGTGTTGTATTAAAGCCAGAGTGAATAGGCGCACTCATTAATGTTTTAGAACTTGCTTGCTCCCAGAACAGAGATAGCCTTAATTATCATTTACAAGAAACCTTTGAAGTAATATTTGCTACCAGTAAAAGCAGATAAGACAAAAGGATGTTCATCTCAGCCAAGATGAACGTTTGAGTTTACAATAATCTTTTCATAGGATGACACTATTACAACACTAGTTGTTTAAAAGGACATTTCTAAATCAGCAGCTATTTTTAAATTTAAACACTATAGCTCAATGTAAGCCAAGAAGGTTCTGTTTCCCAAGACCTCTTTGGGGGATACATCCAGCTCTGAAGAGCCGTGATCCAGTGACCGCGACTCGCCTGGGGCCGGGGGGTTTGTGTAAAGAGGGTTGCATCACTGGCTGGCACAGCAAACACCCAGGCAACAAGCAAATAGTCATTCCTCAAAACACACACACGCCTCTGCCAGTAAGTGCCTTTTTTGTACAAAAATACTGTACAGAGAGGTGTCCTGGAACACCAGCATGGTGTTCCATGGTGTATTATTGCAGTTTCTAGCAGGTAGGTTGTGGTACCACTACCACATCAACTCCGGGAACACCTTCTCATTAACCACATGAGTCGGAGGAGGGAGTATGAAAGAAAAAAGATAGGTTGTTCTGTTTTGAAGAGAAAGTTTCTGTGATATCATTTTAAGAAGAAATTTAGGCCATAGTTCTGGTTCTTCATGAAGCTTTTATTCAATCCTTGTAAAGTGTCAGCCTGACTGTAATGGTTGCAGGCATGAGAGTGAAATCACATCTCATAACCAAGATGCTAAAGGAGGTTAACTTCTGCTGCCAAAATGCTTTTCTGTATGTGCGTATGTTTGCCAAGATAGAACCCTCTGTATGCCATTCCAAATTTTTCTGCTGATAAAAGTCTCCAGGCCCAACCTCTGCAATGCAGACAAGGCCCTTGCTTAGCAGGTGGACAGTCGCATGATCCCTGCCCTGGGCCATCTGGTCATTTGGCATGTAGCCGCCAACCTGCTCTGGTGTGACATACACGTGTTGCTCACGGAGAATCCTCGGGGAGATACAGCCACCCAGCTGTCCTGGGGAAGCCAGTGGAAAGCACTGGAGCTGGGAGGGTCAGAGGCTGAGTTTCAAAGGGGAAATCCCATCTGAAGGCAGAATAAGCCTGGGGGTTTCCCGTGCTGGAACTCTGCAGCTGGCTCGGCGGCTCCCACACCAACCCTCGTCATCCAGTCTCCAACAGCCTCTGCACAGACACAACCAGGGCTCTTCATCAGGAGCTAAAGAGGGCTTAATGCCTGAAGGAGGACACCATAAATTACTTCCTTTGGCTATGGTGGTTTCAAAACAGATTTAGCACAAATATCATACATTTAATTAAGATTTGTGTGAACTGAGCCAGGATAATTTGAGTTTCTAGCTCGGGCCTAGAGAGAGTTAGTTTTAGTTCCGCTGTACCACAAGCTAGTTGTAAGCCCTGGGCAAAGGTTCAAGATGACCATGTCCCTTCCATATATGTGAGATGAAAGTGGCTGAACTTCCCCCAGATGTACGTGGAGGGAAAACTGTATTAGAAGTTAGGAGATTCCCAAAATCAATGATAACGTCTTGGCTATTATCCGTAAGTAGAAATAACTTGTTAGTGATGTCAGTTTTGGCCTTAGACAGATTTCTTTAATGACTGTAGGGAGAAGTTTGTGTTCTTTCAAATCTCTCCTCATGCAGGAGATTGAATTCAGTGGAGTTTTAGCTCCTTGAGCCATGGCTGGTTTTGGTTCAAACTGTTTAATAATTAAACCAGCCAAGTTAAACAGTTTTCATATTTTGTGAATCTCCGTAGTTTACCAGAATTCTGACAACAGCACGAATACAGGAAAAGGCCTAAACCAAGCAATTTTAGCTGTTCTTATCTTTGCTTTCCATAAAATCCCCCCTCCATCAAGTTAGTCTTTGAAATGGGAGCTCAGACCACAGTTTGGATGCCTTCATGGGTTCAGATATCAATATGAATGACTTCAGAAAAGTGTGCTGGTTCTCACTTGGCACACTTAATTTAATTCAGTACATTATGGTCATTTATAATGCCTGAGAAAGACACAGGATATAAACACACTGAAATGTTAAAACTCTGCTGGTATGAGACCAGTGATATGCAACCTCTTATAAAACATTAGAAAGCGTGTTTGAGTATTCCACCGTGACTTCAAGGAACTTCAGGCTGTCTTCTCTTAAAAGATTATTAAAAATATTAAAATAATATTTGAAAGATGTAATTTTTGTATTAAAAGAGGAAACCAGCAAATTAATAAGTAAAATTGAATTATTTTAGTTCATTTACAGTATCACAAGGCTATATTAATGCAATAATGTTGGCTTATGCTTACAGTATTGATTTGATCTTTAATAAATCAAAATTTTGCTTTTATTCAAAATTATTAATGTAATGAATATAATATATGGGAGTTTTTTTCCTTTTATGTAAAAAGACCCAAAGACTTGCATACCTGTCAGGCACCACTGAACTGTTTAGAAAAGTGTAGCAATCTGTATGAGGTGAATTGTCTTCACATTTAATATGATATTTCTGAAACATGCACATTTTCAGCAGAGAAAAAAAAGGGAGCCACTACAACATGACATCTAATGATTTTTTTTTTTCCTTTGGCTATCCACCTTTTTAGCTGTTTAAAAACACCTGTGATTTTTGAGAAAATGGTAACCTTGTGTAATCTGAGCAGGAGGTACTTTTAAGGATCTGAACATGTATTTGATGCCAGCATCAACAGAGGTCTCTGGGACACATAGATAAGAGTTGTCCAAAGGAATTGCTCAACAGATGTATTCAGGCACAGAGTGAAGAGAAAGGTTGAATATTAACAGAGAAACTCTGATTGCTCAGAAGGATTGATCCCATCACTGTGAAGCTGGAAATTAGTGCTGCTGCCTATATATAAAGGGGCAGAGGAGACCTCTCCCTGTCAGAGCTGATGGTGAGAGAAGATCACAGAGCTGCTCAAGCAAGCCAGCACCATGAAACTGCTCCTGCTCTTCCTGCTCTGTGTTTCCTCCGTTCAGTCCGAGGGCTCTGCTGACTATGATGACGAGGCTGTAATACTGATACTGATTAATAATTAGTCATTAGTAATTAATTTAGTTTAATTTAATTGCATGCATGACTTACTCAGCTTATGTGAGTTAGCTAAATTAGAAGTTGTGGGAAAAGATAATCCAGTGCTTGCTCTTTTTCCGCTTGAATTGTTCAAAAAAATTTAACTTTTTATATGTAACTCCACAATAGTTATTTTCTGAGTTTGGAGATATTTTCTTCCTATTTCTTTTTCTGTAGGGAATGAAGAATGTTTGATGGTAAGATTAGTTGTTTAGCTGAATTTATTTAAGGATACTAATTTAGCAATGTTGACATATGATGTTACAGACAATTAGTAGTAAGTATAAAGAAGTAGAAATTGGTAATTAATCATGTCCTGTCTCAAAGACAGTAAAAACTTTTCTGCAGAGTCAGTAGACATTAAAAATCCCCAAACTACCAGTTCATAGAGCTTAACATTGGAAATTAAGAGGTAACAATTGCTAAACAAAAGGAAAAGCAATGAGAATCAATATAAAATAATGGTTTAATCTATATATATTTTTGTTTAAGTGAAATATTTTAGTGGGAAACACAATTCAGAATTTTGGTACACTTTTGTATAGTTTGAAAATCGCAGTAAAAATTAAATAGGTCTGGATAATCAGACTCCCTGACAATCTAAGCACTTGTGTCTGCACATTGACTACTTATAACACTAATGTGTTAAATCCTTTTCAGCAATTCTGTGGTTTCTGTGCTGCTTATTTTTGGAACTGCTTGAAGCTTCTGATGCTGGATCCTTACAAATGTTTGTTATTTGTAGCTGAGTGGGATTGGAAATAGCCGTAGGTTTTGATTCACTAGCTCAAACAACTATCAATTCGAATGGTTTTGTTTGAAAATATGCTTAGGGACCAGGCCTGTTTTCCTTGCTCAGCCTCTTAGACTCTGCCGTTTCTGGCAGATATGGGGAACGTATGCATCAGAGAGAGCTCTAAAAACCTGCTCTGAAAGATATTATTAAATGCTTTTCATAATTTCACTGGTTAACAGCTGGTAAGTGGCCTGAGACCTGATGATGTATTTGACTGTGGCCTGATTTTCTGAGACCTTAAAAATATTCCTGTAGCCCAATAAAAAACTGAGACACTGAAAATGTGCTGCTGAATATGCTTCTTAGCCCCAAGGACGTCTAATTACTTTTTTTTGTAGCCTACCACTTCAAGTTGCATGGTGCTTAGTTGTTCTGAACTATGTCAGATTTATTCCTTGGTTGGAATTGGCTATTGAAATACTGTTTTACTTTGGTTTGAAGACTTTTTAGTTTATCTATATCTAGGTATGGAGAGTGTGATTAGTCTTACAAGGGAGGGGATAGCAATGACTTTTGCATAATGTCAGTATAATATTTCCATTACGGCTTTTTTCATTCCATCCCGTGGTTTGCCTTGCTGTTTGAAATCCTAAAGAGTGCTGAATGGATGCCTCCGCCCTGAGTGGCCCATTTTGCAATAGCAGTCCCAGATTCAGAGAGTTTTGTCTCCCCTTGGCTTTGCAGGATGAGAGCCCCATGATTGGCATTCGGGGCATCCGACCTGTGGACAAGAGGCGCGAAATGGCGCCCACGCTCCGGCCTGTGGCACCTCCCATCAGCGGGGCTGGATACCGGCCCCGGCCCCCGAAGCGGGGCAAGACAGGGGACAAGAAAGAGCAGATCGTCTATCCTGACGCTGGAGGCTGCAAGCATGCACTGGAGGAGCTGGTAGGTGTCTGGCTGTTGAGACAGCTGGTGACAGACTGTCCTTTTCTTCTAGCACACCCAACATGGGTTTTCCTTGCCAAATAAAGGACAGTCATTCATTTAAAGCAGGCCGTCTTTTCTTCACTTTGCTAGGGTTTGCTAGGACTGCATTCAGAAGGGTAATGTGTCAGAGTCCACGGGATTAGTGGCAGAGCCAGCCTGCAGCAAAGATGGGGAGATGAGAGTTGAACCACAAACCAGGAAAGGAAGTACCTGTGGGTTAGCCTGTGCCTTCTGCCTGGCTTTGCACAGGTCACTATTAAGGACAGGAAAAACCTCTGCAGAAGTGCTGGATTCAGTTTCAGATAATCTTAAGGAACTCTAGGGACCAAAAAAACCCCCAACCTCCCACGTCTTTTTTAAAATTAGTTTCAAAATGTAATTCTAGTCTACGCTCAGTCACTGTCGCAGCTCTTGTGGGAGCTCTTGTGGGACAGCATACAAGCATGCTGACATCCAGCACACCCCTTGCTGCCTTGCAGCAGTCTGTCACGCTGTCCCTGCCATGATCCCTGCTGGAAAATGCAAGCTGTGACAGTGCTGAGAGGTATTTTAGTGCCTGAGCACAAGCTTGAGTGCGGAAGTTGCCAACAAATGAAGTCTGTTAAAGCTTAATGAATGCGTGGTTCCCATGCTGCCTGAGGATTTGGGTTCTCACAGGATGTCAGAACTTCCCATCTCTTTTTAAAACTGTCCCTGATGGTGCAGCACTTGTAGAAGCAATGGTCCTCAACTTCTGGAGGTGATAATTTTCTAATGAATTGTATAGTGGTCTCATGAGAGATCCGTACAACAGTATGAAGAGAATGTGGATGATTCTCTTCACATTCAGGAAGGAGGGTAGGTATAAACATGCACAGGTACCAGGTAGTTCCTGACAGGCTTTAATCATAGTTCAGGTGGCTTAACACAGTGAATATTTAACAGTGTAGAAAAATGAAAATCGGATAGGGGACCAAAAAAAGTGTGAAGAGAAATGGCTTTTTGCAAAAGCTTCATTCAAAAAAGTCTTCCTGAGGGACTCAGGTTCCTTCCCAACCTTCAGAGTACAGCTTCTTTGTAGAACTGAAATGTCTTGATTGCTTATCTAGATGCTTAAATATCTGCTCTCACATTACAAACCCTTCCCTGTGTTCAAAGGTGTGGTTGTTCACTGAAGAGATTAGAACTTCTTTACTTTTATTCACAGCCCTTTTTGCTTCTTTTAAGGGAGTGCTGTGTCCAACTGGATGTGAGCTGCGAACTACACTGCTAAAACAGGAAAAAACTGTGAAAGCAGTTGTTCATGATCTAAAAGATAAAGTGAACACACTGTCAGAGAGCTCCTCAACTTTCTATGAATATGTGACTGTTCTAGAAGATAAATTGGTAAAGAGGCAAAAACAAAAAAAAGGTATGCTATTTCTATGAACTGCTAACATAAATGGTATTGAAGTTTTATTGGCATTCCTACAGTTACTTTTTAGTGGGACTTCTTAAAAAAAATTAAAAATACTGTGAAATATCTAGGAAATCAGGGTTCCGTGACCCTGTCCTCTTAACTCTTAAAAAAAAAATCCTTTGAGAGAGGCAAAGTAATGGATCTTATACTAAGGCAAGATTGATATGAGGCCTCTAAATGTGTGTAATTTGCGTATTCCCCTTACCTGTTTTCCTGTGTCCATCCAATCCATTTATGACCAGCCTCTTGACTGGCACCATGGCTCCCCAGAATGAAGTGAATTACTGCTCTTTAGCAGAGTATAGCACCACTGATAAATCTACTAGCTAGCAAAGAAACAACAGTACACATGTACCAGTTTCCTGAGAAAACCTGCATAGTTTTTGCATCTTGAAGAAAAGTAAGCAAAAGAAATGCCCTTCCTTCCCTTCCTTCCCTTCCTTCCCTTCCTTCCCTTCCCTCCCCTCCCTCTCTCCATCTCAGATTGTACTTACAAATTGATCTCCATAATTTCCTGACTAGAAAACATGTTGAAAACTAATCTGCTTTTCATCTCTTTGCTTTTCTAGACAATGATGATTTACTTTCTCAGTACAACACAGAAGTGGAATTGGAGTATAATTACATAAAGGATAATCTGGACAATAACATCCCATCCAGCCTCAGGGTCCTTCGTGCAGTTGTGGATTCTTTACATAAAAAGATACAAAAACTGGAAAATGCCATTGCTACCCAGGTGGACTACTGCCGTTCTCCATGTACTGTTTCCTGTAATATTCCTGTGGTTTCAGGCAAAGGTACTCATTCAACTATAATGACATCCCATTTATGTCACTGTGCAAATTGATGGATGCATCATTCATTTGGTATGAATGTGACTCTGAGACCTGTACAATTGGTTAGGGTATCGTGAAAGATGGAAAGTGATCCTAGATGAAAAAAAAATCTTTTCTGGATCACTGTACTGGTAAGACCAAAGATCCTCTTATCCAATATCAGTCTTGATAAGTGTCCAGTAGCATTTAAAAGAAATATGTGCTTCAGGGTCTTTGTAAGGTGAAGATGACACATTTCTGACTATCATAGTTGTACTCTTGATTTTTTTCAGTCAAGAAAGGTTCTTCTTTCACAAGCTTGTATAGTTCATGAAGTCATTGCAAGGTATACAGTCTTGCTTCACTTAGTTTTGAAGTTTCAGAAACTCCTGTTTGGAAAAGCTGAACAATGCAGTATTCTTTCTTCCCTGATTCTTTCACTTGATGTGTTACAGAAATCAAAATGAAAGTAGAATACTGTATACATATATATGTATTTAAAATTGTTCCCTTATAACAGCAAACCAAAGGATAAGAAGACTGTTGAAGAAGTTCACAGATCTTTCAGTAACAGTCTCTGTTTTATTGTTGCAGAATGTGAGGATATCATCAGAAAGGGAGGTGAGACATCTGAAATGTACCTCATCCAGCCAGATCCATTCGTCAAGCCGTACAGAGTATACTGTGACATGGAAACAGATAATGGAGGTTAGTGTGAAATAACTATGTTGTTATAATATGAATTTATCCATGCTACCAAAAAATCATATTAGTAATTTGTATTTCATACATAGAAATATGAGATTATACCTTTTGTGATTACTTGATAATTAAATCTGATTGACTCGTTCAGGAGATCCTTGTTGAGGCCATCTGCTGATGCAGAATAGGATACTTCTATAATGAAACTGGAAATAAATTGTGTAGGTATCTTACTATGACCAGCATGGATGATGTATAGGTGGGCAGACAAGGACATCCTGGCTCATTTCTTACCCCGCTACAATGCACTAGGCAAAAGACCAGGGCCATCCTTCAAGTTCTGCTTTTTCCACCTTTCCTTATGACCAAAGTACTACTCAAGCGTGAGCTCAAAAGCAGTGAAGGACCTGCTGCAAGGAAGCCACATGCTCCTCTGGTCCTGAGGTGAAGTTAAAAAGGCTGAATCTTAATGTTTAACACTCCTTTTGTACTGGTAATTTAATCTTAATACTCTTGCTCCTGCAGGCTGGACGTTGATTCAGAACCGCCAGGACGGCAGTGTTAATTTCGGAAGAGTATGGGACCACTATAGAAAAGGATTTGGAAACGTTGCAAAGAGTGGAGGGAAGAACTACTGTGATACACCAGGTAAAACAGCAAGCATGAAATGCAAAGAGCTGTTCTTCCTGAAACTGTTTCCTCCTATTTTTTTGAAGCTCTTAGATTTTTTAAAAAATTTCCTAATCCACTCCAGCAGAGCTATAGGCAAATAATAAAGTTGCCTTGAAGTGTATTGGGAAGTCTGTTTCACAGAGCTCTCACTTGTTGCTTCTCAGGTGAATATTGGCTTGGGAATGACAAGATCAGCCAGCTTACCAAAATAGGGCCCACTGAAGTTTTAATTGAAATGGAGGACTGGAACGGCGATAAAGTATCAGCTCATTATGGAGGTTTCACCATACAGAATGAAGGAAACAAGTATCAACTTTCAGTTAGTAACTACAAAGGCACTGCAGGCAACGCGCTGATGGAAGGAGCTTCCCAACTGCATGGGGAAAACAGGACAATGACAATTCACAATGGCATGTACTTCAGTACTTATGACAGAGACAATGATGGATGGTATGTACTTGCACTAGACATCTGAAGTAAAAATAGAGCTGAATATAGAATATTTCTATAATTTGCCATTAGTTTTCACAGCATATTGTAGTATGTCAGAATATGTTATATCCCTGCAAATTGGCAGCTAAATGTCTACGCAGTTCTCTTGGCACAGCCAAGGACAGGTAAAACTGTATATTAGGTTAGTGACACTCCCCAGCCAAGTAAGAAGCAAGCATGCTGAACTTTATTGATTCCGTGAATGACTTAGCACAGACAAAGCAGCAAATCTGGATGCAACATATTCATAGTCAGAGACTGAGAGCAGCAGTGCTGAGGACACTAAGTAGGAATATGGGTACGCACTCCAGTAATGTATAATGGCTCCTGAAGAAAGAGGCAGGTAGCACGTCCATTTAAAAAACAATGTTCTGCCTACTCAGAAGACAGGAGCTCAGTTGTAAAGTACATAATAGAGCACTGTATTTCTAAACTGTGCTTAATACCTGATTACATATTCATGGATAAAGGAGTTGTTTAGATTGGGGAAGACATACATGTCTCATTGCTTTCTATCTTTAAATTTCATTGGTATTGTAATTGTCATTATGAACTGCAAGTAATTGTAGCTATCAATCAGTAAACTAAAATAACATTCCCAAAGAGGTGCAACTAAAATTTGATTTGTTTTTCTTAACTGCTTTGTCTTCTGAGTGCACTGTGTAGCACACACTTCTGATGGTCAATTGTTACAGAAAGTTCAGAGAGGACTTAAAATGTTTATTATGGTTTGAAAATTTCAGTACATGGCAGGTATATGTACTCTGTTGATCTGTTTGCTTATATTACAGATGTCACTCTCAACACCTTTTTTTTTTTTCCCCTCATCAGGGTAACTTCAGATCCAAGAAAACAGTGCTCCAAAGAAGATGGTGGTGGATGGTGGTACAACCGCTGCCACTCAGCCAACCCCAATGGCAGATACTATTGGGGAGGGACCTACAGCTGGGACATGGCAAAACATGGGACAGATGACGGTGTTGTATGGATGAACTGGAAAGGGTCGTGGTATTCAATGAAGAAGATGAGCATGAAAATCCGGCCGTACTTTCCACAATAACCATTATCAAAATGTACAGAATGAGGGGTTTTCTTTCAGTATTTGTACATGGTTATCTTTTTAGCATGGTACTCAGGCTTATCTTTACATATGAGAACCAAGTATGTATGTACAACCATATTGTGACCTGAAGTGAAAAGCTGTGTCAAGTGTAAACCAAAATCTGTCCAATGAAAAGAACACACGAGTGTATTTTTTCCGTTTTTCATTTGTGCACAAGACAGAATTAACTAGTATAGAATAACACTGATAAAATAAAAACAACTTGTTTCACTCTTTTACAAAGGTCTTTTGCATCTCTTTTAAAGAGGGAGAGGATTATTTTAAATGTTTTCTAAAAATTAATAAAGTCTTGAAACTAAAGTGTTCTTCATATTATTCCTAAGTATTTATGCATAATCTGGGGAGAAGCAAATGCATTCCACTAAGTAAGAGGCATTTTCTTTTATATTACAAAAATAACAGTAACTACCTGTGTACAAAATGAGAAGGAATAGAAGTTAAAAAGAGTATTGAACAAATGAATAGGTAACTGGTCCCTTAGCTCAAATCCTGTTGCTGGGTAAAATATGCCCTTTTCTGGTGCCCTTTTCTGTGCTTTCACACATACGTGTCTTTCACACAATCCCTATCATGTGACTAGAGTAATTAATGTCTCCAGTCACAGAGTAGGTGGAGGTTGAGTATTTCATCAAATCTAGTGGTCTGTGCTCCCTTGAGCAGACAAAGACAAGACTTCCCAACCCTGGCAGACAGGTTGAACATCTCTCAAAGGAGTCTGCCTTCCTCCACAAAGAAAGGGACCCAGATCACTAGGGGTGGATGGATCCCACCTGAAAACTTTAGTGTTTATTTAATCTGTGAAGCCCAGGAAGACAAGAAGGAGACATAATGTCAGCTTCTCACTAAAGGAGCACAGATGTTCAGCATCCACACAGGCAGGCTTCCACTGAGGCTAAGGAACAAAAACAATGTGCAAGTGGAAGCCCGTTTTCCAAAAGCACAGACACTTCCTCACACATGACTGCAAAGATGTCTTTGCTCTTCAGTAATCTTTCCGAAAAGATGAGACAGTGGCTGTATTTGAGAAGCACTGAAAAAAACACTAAAAGTGAGCTGCTTTGCCAGTATTTAATAGTCTTGTTGAATGGTATGCAACATGTCAGTGAGATTAGAGGTAAGGAAGTTTGCTCATGCTTGTTTCTATAAGCACAGAAATGTTAAACAGTGCAAATACTTGTGTAATTTTATGCCATAAGATATAAAGGGAAATACAGTGTGGTCTTCTGTAATTGTGTGATCAATATAACTGGTATTCCATGCAGCCAGCTTTTTTCTAAAAGATCTTTACCACACACCTTCAGCAAGGTGATTTAAACCCCTTGCCATTAGAAGAATCCTTGCTTGGCATATGTGCTGAGAAACATTCAGGTGGCTCCTCATCTTGCTTGTTCTGGTTAGAGTCATAAGCTTTTAGTGGTTGCTAGAAAATAATAGCCTGTTTGGGGATTTGCATTTTGATGAGTTATCATGGAATTGTCTTATTTTGAAGCTACAAGTATGCATGGTGAGCTGTCTAGGACTCATCAGTGGGATGGGAGGTCTATGTCTGTATTTATAAAATCAAAGCATAGGAGATCCCTAAAGTCAGTCCTAAAATGCATGCATTCTTTATCACAGTGTACTCCATGTGATGTGTGTGGCAAAATTGAGAACCTACACCACCCTTGGTTCTGTCTGAGAACTGACTCCCACTGCTGTTGTGCTCCCCTTGAAACGAAAATGAGAGTGTGAATGTTGAACTTGGTTAGACTTTCACAATCCATGTCAGTGGAGGCAGGATTTTGTTGTGAATATACTTCTAAATATTTTTACTTCTTTGACACTCCTAAAACAAAGTAACTAATTCAAATTAAAAATTTTTATCTTAAGTCAAGGTGTGAGCTGCCAAAGACACAGACATAGGCAAAGTTCATACCAAAAGGGTTTTTACATCAATATTTCCTTGTCAGTTAAAAATAAGATCCAAAAAGCCTTGTTGATAATTAATCATTGTTTATTTTTTTAATCTGCAAATGTGCCCAGTTGCCTTCAAATTCACAGGGTAAAGGTACATCATACATAGATACATAAAAAATCTTTTCAACTTGTAGTCATAACACACGTTAAAGGCCTGTCTTTCTACAGGGTTTCTAAGGGCCTGATTTTCATTCTAACAGTTTTGAGGGAATAGTCAGAGGCTTTAAATGGCAGCCAGACTACGCCATTTTCAATCTCGTAGGGGACATTGTACCTGGGGTCGTAGTGGCCCCCCAGGTAGTAAATGCCATTGAGGTTGGCGGCCTGGCAGCTGTTGTACCACCAGCCCCCCCCGTACATCTCTGCACAGTTCTCCTCCCAATGGTCCTGGTCCCGGTCGAAGGTGCTGAACTTCATCTGGGCATGGGACGTGTACTCGGTGCCCTCTTCCAGCCAGCCAGCGATCAGGGCATCCCCGGCGGTGCCCTCGTAGGAAGACACGGCAAGGGTGTACCCTTCAGCTTCAGACCCTACCTGTACGAGATACTCTGCAAACACAGCGTTTCCATCCCAGTCCTCTAACTCTACCCGAAGGAGAGTGTCATTCTGAGTCAGCAGGTGGATGTTTTCATTGCCCAGCCACAACTCTCCTCGCCCTCTGCCATCCACGCTGCCGAAACCTTTCTTGTAGTCTTGCCAGGTCCGGTTAAAATTCACTGATCCATCCATTCTCTGTTGGATCAATAGCCATCCTCCCAAAGTGGTCTCTTGGTCGCAATAAACTGACAAAACCTTATTGGATCCCGCTGGCTTGATTTTGTAAATGCCACTTTTGGCACCAGAAGTGTGTTTCTGGCGGATATCATCACAGTCTAAAAAAAAAAGTTGATCTGGTTTGACAGAAGTTATCAGCAAAATTTAATAAAAGGTTCAGAGGAATCCAAATACCAATAGCTCAGAGGAAAATTGTTAAACATGTCTTGGACTATGCTAGGTATATTGACAGGCAACATTGAAAAGAATTCAGGAAAGAAAACTTTACGTACTTGTTAAATTGTGAATTGTCTATGTAATACCCGAGTATTAATGAAATATTTTCCCTTTTGTTTCCTAGGCGGTAACAACAGACACAGTGCTTGCATTTTATCATTGCACTGTTGTACTACAGTATCTAAAATCAACGTGTCAGTTTGGTTATGGATGGAGTTCGGCTCCATTACCTCAATAACTACCTTTCCCAGTGCTGGGTGTCCTTCGCTTCCCTCCTGACGGTCTGAAGCTGCGTGCCTGAAAGTCTGGGGTATCCTCTGCACTCTGTTCATGTTCCAACCCACCTAGCTGCTCACTTATTTCACGGGTCTTTAGTGATTTGGTTTCAAAAGTGGAGCCTCCCTTCTTGAAACTAGAAGAGCTGGTTGCTACAGTCTTGGAGTGACTTGCACTGCCAGATGGGAATCCAGATGGCTGAAGGTGAAGTCCTCCAAAGTCATCTTCCTCCTCCTCTCCTAAGTCTGCAAATTTGTCTTTTCCCCCAGGAGTCCCTGAATGACTGGATGCTGCTGTACCTATGTAGCTACCACCTGTGCCAGTTGTGTGTTTGCTGGTTGAGAAGCTGCTAGATCCACTAACGTGCTTAGTAGAAGTGGATGGTGAGTCAGGGGTAAAAAATGACTCTAGCTCAGGGAATACAGTCTCTAGCCTGTGCAAGGCATCTGCACCACTGAAATGGTACGTGCTCCCTTCCCCTCCAACATTTCCAGCTAAATAGGAGCAGTCTGAGCCATCAGAAGAAACTGTTTTCTCAACTACTTCTTCTCTAGGGCCATCAGGGCCAGAGACAATTTTTTTGGTGGTAGTTTTGGTGCATCTACGAACAGTGGAGGAGGTTTTGTCTCCCAGACCAAGGGTTTCTCTCCCATGAGCAGGAAGAACTAATTTGCTGGCATATGAAGGTCCATCCCCCCTTGATTCTGACATGTGATATGAGCTGTCGCCTCGGGAGGGTCTCGCATCTGTTTCTGGTCTTTCTAATACCACTTCCATCTGCTTGATGTTGTTAATTATGTTCAGAGCTTGCATTTCTGGCAGAGGCTTATGCTTAAAATGATCAGGAACATTAGAGTCCTTAAGTGGCCTCATTTTCAGTGTGCTCAAAGTGGTTGTTTGAAGCTCTGGGTGCAAGTTGATGGAGTTGGCTTGGGTAAGCTGCTTCTGGATGTTGTCGTAGCTCTCTTTGTCCACCTTGTAATCAAAACCTCTGGCACAGGTTCCTTTGCAAGCTCGTATCTTAATATCAATGTCCACCTACATAACCAGAGAGAAGTAATTTGGTTAGAGAGCTTTCCCGACTTTCTCAAACAAGGATATCTTATACTGAACAGGGGAAAAATAAGAGCTGCCCTAGTACCTCCCACCTACAGCCGAGCTTTTCCAAAGTTTGGTTTTGATATCATCACAGGTTTATTTCCATCGTAAATACAACATGTGCAACAGCACAGCGCACATGAGTTCCATGGAAAAGAACATTGTAGGAGGTTCCCAATCTCTGCTCCCTTTATTTTTGGGGTTTAGAGGTGTCTTCCTGGTTTTGGAAGGAATGCTGCAGAGCTGGACATACTCCGTGGGGACTGGGGCAGAAATGGGCCTTCCAAAGAGAGGGGAAGACACTGGACCTGCCCCTGAGTCTGTCATGACCCTGCTGTGAGGTCTGACATCTTGGGGTTACCATTGCTTTCTCAAATGATCCAGATGGTAGATTTCTGATCTAGGAATCTAAATGAGCCTTTGAGCAAAACCACTGTGCCAGGACTTCTCCCTGCATTACTGTCAGAAGAACTGGCTGCAGCCTGAGAACACGGGTTCTAATGCCAACCCCGGCAGCAGTGGCAGCACTGGGGATGGACAGAGTGCATCCCCCTTCTAACTGCTCAGCAATTCCTTACAGGAAACACCTCATACAGAAGCAGTTATCAGCAGATGGAGCGTCCTTGTGGCCTGTCTGAAAGCAGAAGCAGCAGATGGGACTAGGAACTCACGCTGGTTCCTACAGAAGTAGAAAACCAGGATGGACAGAAAGGAGCTCATTTGGGGATTTGTCTCAGCAAGTCAGATCCTGTGAGAGCTGTACCATGTTTTCTCCCAGCTGGAGCACTGCTCACCATAACAGATAGATCCCCTTTCTGTAGCTAAGGCCTGGAAAGAATGGGAAGTGCATAGCAGAGACCTACCTCTAAGCGCTTCATCTCCACCACTTGTTCCTGGATGCTGCTCTGCAGAGCTTTAATTCTGTTTACTTGAGTGACAACTCTCTGCTTTAGTGTCACAATTCTCCGCCTCAGTTCTCCTGACAGGCGACCATACGTCTCATCAAGCTCTGAAACAGAAATGCCTCACAGTCAGCTATGCACGTGTGCTTTTCTTTCCTAAATATGTATTGTATTTTAAAATATGTAATTAAACACATAATTGAGAACATACTTCTCATAGTACTGAGCAGATTAAAATTACGTTAATTTTTGCTAACTATTTAAGAGCCTATTATTATGATTGTTCTGTTTCTTGATAATAATGTCCAGTGCAGACCGTATTTTCACTACACATGGCTTATTCACAAAAAAGTAATAATTCTGTAATGGATAATAAAACTGGGTGCAAGATACTCACGCTGAGCACTGTCCAGGTTTGGTTTTAGTACATTCACAGTTTCCACAATTATCTGATTGGACCTCTTATAGTTGTTTTGATTATCTGAGAGCAGCTTCTTGATTTTGTCTATTCTTTGACTAAAATCCTGGTCCTTTTCATCAATCAGTCCTTGCATTCTGCATCCTGATGGACATTTGGTACCCTAGAATTGAAAGAGGGAAATGACTGTGCTAAAATCCTCAAGAGTAAATGTCTTGTGTAATGGAATCAATGAAGCACATCCTCAGAAACCTGCTATAAGTGTGGAGTGATGAACAAGGAAACCTTTAGCTTTCTCTTTCCTCTGTTCCTCATGGGTGAGATTTTATATAGATATATTTCCTAAAGGTCTGTTGTAAGACTGCTGTCATCCAGTTTGAGCAAGGATGTTAGAGGCCAGCATTTTTAAGCAAAGTTTTCCTCAGAAAAGCTTAATATTCTTACAGACTTAAGCTCTTTGCCAAGAAGTCATCAAATAAACGTAGCATAGAAATGGACTGAGACACAAGAGGCAAGAAAGAGAGAAATTATTAGTTTATATACAAAGACATCTAGTCAATCACCATGAAACTTTTACCAAGCATCTTGTAATATGACTTCCTAAAAATTAACTTTTAGTGATGTGTATGTGATTCCTCGCTGCTTCTTTTCTTTTTCTCACAACTTTCTTTCTGGTGCCTTTCTTTTATGAGCTCCCAAAGTGGAAATATCAAGATTCCGAAAAGAAACAGTTCTTATGTTTTTCTAGGATTAACCTTCGTTTATTTAATCCTTCTTTTCCCGACTTACTTTCTCTTCTCATTCTGCACCACTGCAAACTTCTCCCTCTTTCTTTTGCCTTCATTTTTTCCTTTCTTTCTTTGTTTCCCACAGGAGACCTTTCCAGGCTGCCCTGACCTGAAGTGTTGTCTCAGCCCTAATGCTGAACCCCGTGCTGGCCTGTGGTGCCTGCTGGAGCGATCCAGCTGTGGATCCAGCTGCGGATCCAGCTGAGGCCCGTGGGCGCCCTGCAGACAGCCCCATTTTCACCCCAGTGGTAATCGCTCACCCAGTCGTCGTCTGCACAGATGGGCCAGCTCTTCTCAAAGTGGCAGCTGGACTGGGACCTGTGCTCCACAATCCTGGGGCCACGCACTCCTGCACCCAGCTGTTCAAAGGTGCTCTCTCCATCTTGTGCCTGCCAGGAGGAAAAAGGGGAAAAGCAAAACCGAGATTAAGTGAACAGCTGCCAAGGGAGCAGAAACATAATGCTGATTTCCCCAAACACTCAGCTGATGGGTAGCAATCGCAGCCATCTGGTAAGCATCACACCCAGCAGGGCAAGGATTTTATTCTGACATTTCTTGTAAGATACGATTTTGTTTGTTTTGTCAGAATAAAGCTTTGCATCTCTTAATATTTCTATGTCGAGGGCTTGTGATGCTCAGGATATATTATAATAATATCATTCCACAGAAATATTTTGTCCTGTAAATATAAAATTAACTTGAAATTAGATTTAAACTGGTTAAATTAAAGGAAGTAATTGTAAAATCCTATGTTCTATTTCCATTCACTGCAATACTCTAAAATTCTTATTGTCCCTTTACCACCTTCAGTCTACACAAAACTAGCTTACACATATATAAGAAGAGTTTTCCAAATAGTGTTTCTGATTTTAATCGCAGTTGCTAACTGTAATCTTGTAGCACCATTTTGCCTGACAAGAAGAGCAAGAAAGCTACTAACACAATTCAAATAATAATTTCAGTGATGGATGGATTTCACTGTGGTAATGGAAAGGAGAAATAAATATGCTGAGGTTTTCTTCAAACCTGAGAAGAAAAAGTGATATATACAAGCTAATTCCAGGCCAAAACATGATAAGGATTCCTACACTGTTATCACTTAGTAAAAGATCATAATTTTTTTTTCTTTTTTTCATTAAAGTAAGTCGTGCTTTAGGGCTTAAGATGTAATTAGGTCTGACTGGAATCCTCTGTGCACCCTTTGTGCTTTTCAAACATTATAATTAATGCTTGAAAATATTAATGACTACTTCTTATTATGACTGATGATTAATTCTGAAGCTGAGAAAGTGATCCTAATTCTAGCCTCCAGGGTCAGAACCACTCTGGGGAACTGAAATGTCTTTATTAAAATAAGCAGATTCAAATTCAGTAGTTTGATTAATTAATGATTTTATCTGGCCCAACTGCCTCCTAAAAGTAGTGCATATATCCAAAAATGCCCTTTAGGCATTGACAACTCCAATATGACTGTTTCTGTTTTGTCCCAACTGCTTCCTATAATTTTTGTCATTTGTTAAAACATGCACTTCCTTAAAAAAAAGTTACAAAGGGAAATGTAAAGAGTCTAACATAAGGTTATGAACTGAGTCCTCAGTGAGAGAAAAATTAAGATTATATTAGCACAGTTGAAAATCAAGTTTATTTCCTTCCGTATCAAAAATTTGATTCTTACTTAGCTCTAGTTTAAGCTGATGTTGTTGCCACAAGAATCCTTGTTTTTAAATGTGTCTTTCATAGTAAAGGTTATTGTGTGCCATTTGTAGGTAGAAAATCCTGCTGAAATGCTGTCCAAAGGAAAGTAGAATTCATCCTAATAAACATGAAAATTCCTGAATGGCTGGAGCCACTAGCATCCAGCCAGTTACATTTAAAACTTTGAGCATCACCTATGAATGTTTGAATTCATGTTAATGGATATGCTGTGCTGCTCTTGAAGCCAGGCAGATTCAGCAAAATTGAGTTAAGCAAAACTATAGAGAGCTGGATACTCAAGAATACTGACTAAGCTTCATCACTGAAGTGGTTACACTAAGCTGCTGCATGTGTGTGTGCACTGAATTTTACAAGCTAGGTGATAGACAAAATTTATCTAGCTCATGAATAAACATTAAATAAATGCTTACTATTCAAAACAGAAAGATACAAAAAGAATCAAGTAAGCAAAATCATACCCAGGCTATGCTGAGGCACAGGAACACACAGAGGATCCTCACAGGTATCATCTTCAGGAGAAGAGCAAGAACTATGGCTGAAAGGGTGCTCTTTGCCAGTCTTTTGGTGCATTTTAAACCTGAATGCAAAGCTGAGATTAATCATTACGCTCCCCTCTGTTTGTAGAAAAAACATGCCAAATGCCCCCCTCCCCCTTCAGTGATTACTTAAGGCCTCTTGCACAAGTTTCTGGTGTTATTTGCTCCAGATAAGTTTGTACAACACCAACATGCGGGCAACACCAAGAATTCCTGGAAAAAAATCTGTCTGAAACTGTTTCTTGTAACTGGACATTCAATGAAGATGTATGCCAGCACTAGTGGGATCCAGCAGCACATACCTACTGGAAAACACACACTCAGTGTGACAGGCATTTAGCTGCATAATCAAAAAGCTGATACTTGAAAAAGGAGGTCATTGCATTGCCCTTTCTGTGTGATTGTGTTCCACTGCTCTGAAATCCACTGGATGTTCCAAAACAAGTGCTAGTCTCAGAAAGATTGATACAGTCTATCTGTGAAAATGTGGCCATCAACCAGAATTAATTCCCGAGGCGAGCAGAGCATCAGTTTATACAACTGGATCTCACTGGTATTTGTGTAATACATGATGTGTTTAACACTGTGCTGTCTCTTTCACAAATGGTATATTATATTTTTTACCAGGTCAGATTCGTTTAAAATATGTATTTATTTTAATAGAGCACAGTAGAGTACTTGATAATGTCCCAGAACAGACTTTAAGCCTGCCTAAGGAGTCATGGCTCCTTAACTAGTTCTGTATTGGGCACAGTCTATGTATGGCAACTTACGATAATGTCCTGATGCTGTGAGCTCTGTAACAAGCCTCACTCTTACTGGGGAGGTCATACATGGCTGTCAGACACTTTAAAGATGCTGCCCATCTCAAAGGCTTCCATTGCAGTCAGCAGGAATGAGGAAAAAAAAGGGGGTAATGCTAGGGTAAATGTGGGTACAGTCAGTTGAAAAAACCAAAACTCTCTTGGCATTTTAAAACTGCATGACACTCACAAGACTCTCCATCATCTACAGAGTGCAACATCTTATCATATTCTGCTTTAGAGGGAAAAGCTTAGTTTAGCTATGCTGTGTAAAAAACATCAAACTCAGAGTAGCTGATTTTAGCTTTGGATGCATTTCGACAGCCTCACAGGTTTTGTCTTAACTTCTTTTCCTCTGCTTTTCCTCTTGTTTTTTGTCTTCAGGAGGCTTGCACCCTCTCCACCTGAAGCTCACTGAAGTTGAACTGGACCCTTTGTTTCCTCCCATTTCTGGCCTTGCATTTCATGCTTTTCTTGTCTAGGAATACCCTCTTGAACCTAACTTAACTCACACCAACATCACTAACAGCAAGTCATATCCTCAGGTAGCGGAAGAGCTCAGTAAGACAGCACTACATTGATTAATATCTCCACCTCCAGGATCCAGCTTTGCATGACAAAGGGTTTCTATTATATTTAAGGCAGTGTCCATTCTGAAACAGAATGTTTTGTTTAATTAAACTTCCTGCAATAAGCTTTGCAGAGGTCTTCTGTTGAACCTCCTGCAACAAACTTCTCATTTCAGCAGCAAGAGAGCCCAACTAACTTCAGCAACAGATGTCCAAACACATCACATATTACCTTTGCTCAGCTTGAAGGTCAGGCAGCCATGGAAGTATTGTTTGGTTGATAAAGGCACATAAGGCAGCTCCTGAACTCAAAGCAGATAATCAATCAAATAATAATATACCAAAATGCTAAGCTGCTAACTTCAGAAGATTAGTGATTCTTCCCCACTACAAGTCCTACACAGTTTTTTTTCTCTCTGTTGCAGTAGTTCTGTGAAAGAACCATAAAATCCCCAGAGGGCAATTAAATGCTTGAAGGAGGGAAGGAACACAATAGGAGGAGATCTTGCAGGATTAGGATTAATTATTTAATAGAACAGAGTAAAACGGGCTTCATCAAAAATATACTGAAGTCCATGAAGAATGTCCCACTCAAACTCAAAAAAGCTCATTTTTTTGCCTCTAAAATAAAACCAAAAGTCTGGTTAAAGATCACAACCCTTGTGATCTTCATGCTCAGGAACACAAGAATTGCAGGTGCAACCTTTGTGGGTTCTCCTTGGACATACACTCATGGACTGTGCTTTACCACAGGATCACATAAGATATTTCTTCCACTGAACCCCTTCTGCCTCACACTGAGCATGGGGATGGTGCTCCACAGGTAAGCATCTGAGCTATAGGAACTCTTTTCATTGAAGGATGATGCTCTGCAGACTGGTTAAAGCTTCAAGGATTTTCCTATGGTACATTGCAAACATTAATTCCCTGGCCACGTCTTTCCCTTTTTCACAGTTGCAGAAACCAGGTGAGAAGGTTAAGTCAAAAAGTAGTCATTAATTTTTGGGATCCATTTTAATAGTCTGAAGTCTTCAGAGCACACCCTATGTGCAGATCCCACTGCTGGCAGCTGCCTCTCTGTGCCTGCACTGCGGCTCAGGGGGAAGAGCTGGCAGCCAGCTCTGAGACGCGTGTCTTGTCTCTGGTCCCACAGGAACTGGGTGATCATGGCAGGAATAGCACCTAATTCTGCAGGGTATCAGCTGTAAGTAAGAGACCACTGTGTCCCACCCTACCTTGCTAACTATATACATTAAAATCTATGCAACAACTAAAGCATCCTTCACAATTCAGATATGAAATGTCACTTTGGTTCTAACTTTTCCTAGTTTGTAGGAGCTTGATTTTGTGATCATCAATAACGCCTTAACACTGTAATTTAATAGGCCTTAAAAATCAATAGGAGTGAGAGCACATAAAGCAAAAGAATTTCTGCCTTTTCAACCATGCTGACAGAGGATGTGACAATTTGCTAGGTGGTGTTCTGGGCACCGGTCACCAGGCTAACGGGGGACATGGCAAGTAGCATGTTCCAGACCTCCTCTGATCCTGAGGGACGGCACAGCTCTCTGGTGACACTCAAACACAGTAAACTTAACTCTGGTCCAAGTAAAACTCAGCCACCAAGGCTAGAGGGACTGGAAAAAAGTTGATGTCTGATTGTAAACATTAGATAAGCTGAGGGGTTTCCTGCTTGCCACGAAGGGAGCCGCTGGGGGAAGCTGGGGTGAAGGAAGAGCTTCTCAACCTTTACAGTTAAGGGCTGAATCTGTGCCTGACCTTCAGCCTGTATCTCTGCTTTCATGTTGCAATCATTCAGTCACTTCTGCTGATGTTTGTTTGAAAGGCTGGAGGCCAAGAGCTAGATAAACTTTGGATTTAACTTTAATTCAGGATCAAAGGACAGAAGTGTAGTTCACTACTTCATCTGCCCTGCTCTTGGCTGAATGCCACAGTAATAGCTGGGGAGTCTGGGATTTAGCTCTGGCTTGCGTGCCCTGGCTGTGGGCCTCACCTTGTTTGCCCAGAGCTGTCTGTGCCTCCTGCCCTACCACCAGTTTCCAAGCGGTGCCTTCTGCTCCTCTCACCTGCTCATTCATGACCCTTCTCTGGATGCTTTGTCTTAGACTCCATTCTCCTTCAGATTCAGCTCTCATCTTCACTCTTCTCTTCACATGCTCCTCAGACTACCTAAATCTTTTGGAGTCATTACTAGTGAATCCCAGAACTTTGTCCCACATTTTCCCCATGCAATATTCCAGAACTGAGGAACCCAGAAGTCCTGCAGTCCATCCACTTTATTTGACTCTTTCTTCCTCTATCTCTTCCTCATCCACTTGATTTTTTTTTGCTTTGGAGTGAGATTCCTCTGTCTTGTGCTACAGTGGTCTTTGGAAGAGTCACTGCAAGGTCAAGGTGGGAAAGAGAGGCCACCAAACCCTTTAATAAACTTTTATAAACTGAGAGGTACAGACTTCTCTTTTACTATAGGCTATGGTCTGAGGGTCATGTATGATAAAAAATCATTTAGAAAAGAGAAATATACTGAGCTCTCAGTATAAAAAATAGGGGCATTAAGTTCAATTGCAATGTACTTGCTTGCAAAAATTAATGCTGAGAGTATTGTTCTATTTTTAAGAGTTAGAAGAAATAGGAGGTCTTTTCAGGCCTCTTTCTGACAGACAGGGGATTGGACACCATAGGAAGGAGCTTCCAGAGGCATGAGTCTTGCCAGATCTCTTTCAGGGCCCAGAGAACACAACTGTGGGCTGGGATCCTGCAGACTCACTGATTAACTCTGGCATAGGACTTCACTGAAAGATCAGGCTTCTGGGATTCGCTGACTCTGACCCTTCTGACCACTGGAGCAAGTGCCCCTCTCCAGAGATTGAAATGATTTGTGAAAACTTAAAAGACACCAATCAGCAAACCAACTGGAAGAATAAACCAATCTTAGCTATGGTGAGCAATCCATAAAATGCCAGCTTGTATCCATGAAATGTGTGTAATTACAGCAGACTGTCATCAAATTGCAGCCAAAATCTAAACCAGGAGAGGCAGTAACAATTCTGACCTAGCAGAGTGTGAATACAGATATCAAAGTGGCAGAGGTGAAAGGAATATTTTTAAAATCCATGTTGCAAATATATAAATAATATCAGCTTAAAGTAATGTCATAGGTGGCATAAATTGAAAATACGAAGTGGAAGGGACTCAACCAATGCTACTCAAGTGGCTGTTGCAGAACCAGGAGGAGACTGGGCTTGCCAACCCTTCCCTTGCATTCTTCTCTCCAGCCTCTCTACACATACTGCTTCAGCTACACGGAGCTGCGGGAGACGTCTTACAGCCCAAAATGTTCAGGAAAACTGCTTTGCTTGGTGAGGAGCTGTGAGTGTCAAGGCTGGCAGTGAGCTGTGCAGCATGGCTGGTTGCACAGGTGCAACAGAGCCGTGCAAATATACCAGTTCAGTGGTGTAGAGTCACCATACCACTGGTCATCCCTCGTCCCAAACTGTTGCTAACCCCACCTGACCCTAGTGAATGATGCCTTCTTCTCACCTGCTCCTGAGAAACCTGTCTTCCTCTTAGATTTTGGCCCAAGAGTAAAAATTCAGCTGTGTCAAAATCTTAATAAAAATGAGAGGGAGTGGGCAGTTTACCATGCTGTGGAGACTCAGATCCAGGGAAGACGCCCAGCACCAGCCTCATCAGACATCTGGGCATCAAAACTGGAAAACTGCTGAGGCAGCATGAACTGACTGTAAGGTCTCTTTTATCAGTGCAATGTCCTTTTCCCTCTATAGTAAAGCACTCAGATGTGCTATTTAGAAACACCAGGCAAGCTTCTGTTCTTCCATAAGTAGCTAAAAATAAAGACCAGGATACACTTCCTACTTCACTTCTTAATGCATCAACTTGAAATAGTGATAGTTTCTAGCTCTGAGTGTATTTCTTTTGTTGAACAATTTATCCACACACCTAATTTGATTTGCTAATACACCCCTCAAATGCACTCATCAGATTTTGAGCAGGTACATTCAGACAGCATCGCAAACTCTTTGCTGGTCGTGATCTGTGCTGTGAATTTGCTTATGTGGATTACATGGGAAATTATTACCAGATCCAGAGAAAGAAAATGCAAGTAAAATGCAATCAATTCCTGCTGCAAATTTTAACATTTTTTGGTTGCATGGCACTGAATATATTAGAGTAATTTTTAAATATTTGTGAAAGAAAAAGTGAGGTACGTGGGAATGATGGCTGTACAGTGTACTACCATGTGTCTTACAGCAAATGAAACTTATTCTGAGAAAAAGTTGAGAAACTTGTTAATATGTATGGTCTGGAGTAAAATACCTATTCTTGGTCATTGATACTACCTAGCACATCCCAATAGAAAATGCATTCATTACTTTATGGTAAGCTAAGTTAAATAGTCTTCAGCAGGAAAATAGGCCACCTTCAAGTTGCTGTGTACTTCGATCTATGTCACCAAACAACTTCATTAGAAAACTTGAAAACTTATGGAAACTAGTCACATTTATGGAAAATAGGTCCAACACATGCCTCTAAACAAAGAGCAGAAACTACTGGTGTGAAATTCAGGAACGATTGAATCAAGTAGGTTTGATCCAACCATCAAAAGTTCTCTTTGTCTTGTTTGGCCAGCTGTAGAGCACAGGTAACAAGCTCAGACTTTTTTTGTAATAATCAAAAATTTATTGAGAATGTGTACAGAAAAAATAACCATCTACAGAGGTGAGCACTGCTTAGGGAAGAGGTTTGGGCATCTTACAGTCAATGTTTTTTTTATAGTCAAAACTGAACTGTGTAGTGTTTGGTAAGTTCAGTGTCTAAGACAGAAAAGATTTGCTTTTTCTGTTCAGACTGATCATTGTCAAATCGTCCTTTACGCATCTCCAACCTAAAACAGAAAAAAAAGAGTATTTTAATGTTCTTCTAGTGAAAGAAGTACATAAGGCTATGATGACATGTTGGTAGTGTTCATACATAGTTATATTAGTGGGGAATTAAAAATGTAGCATTTAAAATACACAAAGGCAAGGGATTATTTCTGATCATGACACTATCCATTTATCTATCCATTAAAAGAAACAGTTATGCTGAAGGTACACTGAAATCAAAGTAGAAATACTCCTGTGACAAAATGGTAAACAAAGACAACTTCTCTAAGATGCAGTGGGCTTAATTTCAGCTGTCCATGCTCAGTGTTTGGAATGATTACAATATCCTGTGTTCATTTTAAATATCTCCTTGGCCCTGTGGTCGAACCTGTTTGACATTGCCCAAGTTCTGCTGCTGTCCATCTACTGACAGTCTGTTGAATGGTATGATTTTCATTGCAGTTTTCTTCATGGAGTACCACCGGTCACGCCAGGTTGCCCAGACAATGCCATTGTCAAATCCAGCTGGACCAGCATCTTCTGATGTGTACACACCACCTAAGAAACACCAGTTGAAGCAAAACAGTTGGTTGCTTTCCAAAATAGTTACTGTGCCCATGCATTTGTCCGGTCCTGACACCTCCATGGCATCCCTGGGTGTGCTAACAGACCCTGTTCACTGCCTTTCTCCCCCTGTTTTGCTTCTCTCAGGATTGATTCTCCCACTTTGGGATGGAGAGCAGTCATAAATTCCTACTACCGGTGTTAACAATTAGTGCAAAGAAGGGGCTATGCCAGCTTTGGAAAATCCAGAAGGCAAAGTGTACTCTATAAACGTGACTCATTTTCCTTTGTCACTGAAACGTGGTGTCCTGGATTATAAGCACTTAGAAGACACTTTACCTATATAATATTTGCCATTGAGATGGCCAGCATGACATCTATTCATCCACCATCCAGATCCATCTTGCTCAGCACAGTTGCCTTCATAGTTATCATTGTCATTATCATGGGTACTGAACCGCATGCCATTGTGGTATGTATAGGATTTATCACTCGGGTCGTCTCCAAAATCATATCCATCAAAGGCATCCCCGGCCTCACCACCGATGAAGTAGGCATAAGTCAGTCGGTACCTGTCTTCTTCACTTCCCACTCTGAATACAGCATAGTCAGCAGTGCTGTGAACAAAGGGCAGGGCTGAGTGTGAGCGTGCTGCATTCCCAGCACATGCACAAATGAAAAATACATCAGTGTTAAAACTGCAGAAAAGGCATTTATTGCATCCTAGCACTTTAAAAGGAATTGTTTTCATGTGACTGTGGGGCTCAGTTCGGTGATACACATCCAATCAACTTTTGTGCTCCAGTATCAGACATGTTTTCTGACTGCCAGTCTTTAGTGATGTATGAAATATCTACATTTATGAATACACACACACACATACACACACACACATATATATACACATATATAATCTTCCATGTCCATAATAGAAATAGAAATAAAAAATAAAAGAATAGAACAGAATAGTTCAGTTGGAAGGGACCTATAATGATCATGTAGCCCATAAGATATGTAAGACAAAGAAACTTGAAGAGAAGAAAGAGATTCCTTCTGCCTAATAAATGAGTGCTAACAGCATGTGGCCTTCTGACAGGCACGTGTGTCTGGCAACAAGTCACACACGGTGACTGCTGTCACAGCTGTAAGTTCAGCAGCCAAAGCAGTTCCACACACATTTTAGCTGGTCTAAAGGGTTCACCATTTTTAGGGGCAAACTTTTATCAGTACAAACTGATGCAGCAGTGGGAGCAGTAGGTTTTAAGCTGTCATTTTCAGAAGCATCATGAGCAAATACCTTTTTTTGCCACTCCAGTCCTCCAGCTCTATTCGTAAGGTGTATGGCAGAGTGGACTGTGTAGTTATTAAGTGCATCTTTTCATTGCCCAGCCAGAACTCAGTGGTGTCATCTGGAGAGAGATGTCCAAATCCTTCCTTGTACTGAACCCAACTTTTACTGAAGTCTTCGCTCCCATCCAGTCTCTGGGGATAAAAAACCAAGAACACCAGAAACAAAAATAAAATCCTCAGTCAAAAAGATATGTGTCATATGTAGGTAAGTAAAACCAGTGCTGATTCAGTAAGTTTGTTTATAGAATTAAAACATAAGTGACATACCCTCTGTAGTACTGTCCAGCCATTGCCGTAAGAGTCAATCTCGCAGTAGACCAAGAATGACTGCTTAGCTTTTTGAGGCTTGATAAAGTACAGACCACTTCTCCTTGCACCTTTATTTGCAATGTCTTGACAATCTGAAATAAAAATATTCAAAATACCATTTTCAATCTAGCTCCAATCCTATCCTCACATTTATTTTATATTGTAACTTTCTTAGTGCAAGAAATGAAATTAATCTCAATACCATTGTTGCAAAGTTAGCTATTTAGTCCACACACTTCAATGTCATTGCCATAAAAAATCCTGCTGAGGGTCACAGGACTTGTGTAAGATGAAGATTAATTTAGTCTCATGTAGAGTTTAAGCAGTGTAAAACATAGTCATTGCACTGATTTCTACAGCAACAAAGACACTTCTGGACCTAATAGAATAATTAATTGTTTTTTCCACATGGCTTAGTAGAAATGTGATAACGAGTTATCTTCTGTTTGTCCCAGATCCATGGAAACTCTACTCATGTCCCATATGTTTAGCACACATTCTGTGATAATCATATTTTGGCCAAAAAGGCCAAGCAAGAACTGTGTTCCACCTGAACACCTTGTCTGCAGAGCACCTAACTTGCACTGACATGTTTTATAATTTGCGATTTTATATATCTTTACAGAAGTCTGTGACCCATAAGATTACAATAAATGATTGCTGTGATGCCAAGCGGCAGCACTTGTAGCTGAATTAACCCTCCACCATACAAGAAGCATTTTGCACACCTCTTCCAGTTGTCTCCTGAATTTCAGCCCTGTCTTTGCACGGCTCCTGACAGAGTACCTCAAGCTGGGCAATCTTCTCTTTCAGCTCTGTGATCCTGTTGCTGTTCATTATATGTGTATCTGTCAACTGTCTGGACAGAGAGACATGAAAATGGGTTGCTGTATCCGCCGTTTGAGAACGTGTAATACACATTTATTTCCCTGGGCACGTGGCTCGTGTATCTAACGTGCTGCTACATGCACCCCTGTAAAACGGGGTGCATCTATTACCACTGATATTTAAAGTTAAGGACAGGCAAAATAGGAAAGCACATGCTTAACCTCATGCAAAACTTAACCATATGCAAAACTTAACTCTAATCGGCAAAACTCTAACCAGTAATTACTATGGAAAATTTTACTTTGCTCCCCTGAAGTAACTGATAAACTATTCCTCTTCAATTATGGATGTATTTGTAAAACGTAAGTGCTGCAAATGAACTGCTGTCAGTGTCAGAATGCCTAAATAATCTTTGACATAATGTCATAGAAGTGGAGATCTTTTTACATTCAGGTCAAAAAACATATCCTTAAGATTTAGAAACATTAATGATGTTTTCAGTTTTATTTTCAATGTAAACTTATAAAAGACTATCACTGAGTTTATATTTACTTATGATTTATAACTAAGTAACTGAGCTAATTTTCATGACTATATGCAGCAAAATTGGCTGGACTGAATGATTGCACAAACATTCCACATACTCTGCTTTACAGCAAAAACTCATGACTTCCAAAGGTCATGAAAAAAAATTTAGGGATAGCTGGCACAGCAGGAGAAACATAAATAAAAATATTGCCAGGCTTCATGACATTCTTATCTTGCACCTCTTGCACAATGAACGGTTTATCCAGGTGAGCAGAGAATCCAGTATCAGATCCACATGATCCTTCTGTGTCTTGCTAGGCAGCTACTAATGGCAGTGTGGGCAGAGCTGTCCACATGAACACAAAAAACCTTTCTGAGAGAGCCTTTTTGGCACTTGATGAAAGAACAGAAAGAAAACAATTTGTATTGTCACTAATAAAAGAAGTGGAAGGTACCTACTGGATAGTAGTTTCATGAGACAATATAGTGTTTTCGTATCTGATAATTTCTTCAATTATCTTCCTGGACTTTTGAGTAAAATCATCAACTGTATCTGTAAAACACACAAAGGTACAAAATAATTGCATTTAGGCAAATTTAAAAAAGAAAACTACATAAATACTATTTTTCAGTTGTGTACTTATTTTTTATATGCTCACTTGGTAAAGTCTGCTTTTCTGAAGGATAGAGGCCTTGGATGTGTTGAATCAGACTTTCTGTTGTTACTGAGGAGTTAGAAATTCGCTCCAAAATTCTCTCCATTTCCTGCAGGTCATTATCCACAGCGGGGTGGTATTTATTAAGGAAATCTGCAATGCCACAAGTTGTTGGGCAGAAGCTACCCTAAGGAGTAAAGAGAAATAGTTGGCAATGTTTCAGGGGCAAAGAAAGCAGAGCAGAATATTGGGGCAGAGGAACTTTCAGACACTGCTGACACAAACGATAATGGATAAAAATGGGCAGGCATTTGCAGCAGACTTTTTCAGAGACAGTTTACTTTCACATTATGTGCAATATAACACAGTGCATGCTGTTACTGTAGCATCTGCTGGATATGTGCTTTCATCCACAGTGCAGCCACCCACACACTTTTACCAAGCATATACCACTATCAATAAATAACAGGTTAAGCAAAGCGCACTTAATCAATACTGAAAACAACAATGAGGTTGAAGTGATAACGGCAGTTAATAATCAGCATGGGAAAGCTTTAGTTACATTCTTAAGATAAAAGAAAATTCTTCAGCTACTTACAAATCTGTCATCCAATATGCAGCAGTTTTCTCTGGTAGCGATGTACTGAAGAGAAGAAAGAGGACCATTTTTAGCGGATTTTCTTCAATGCCACTCTCTGTGCTAACACATTTCCTAAGGATTCTTCACTTACCGCCACACTGGTAGAAAAGAGCAGGGAGAGGAAGGACCCCAGGGGAGCCCAGCTGCACAACCTCAGCCCCATCATGTCAGTCCCACCGGGTGCTGCCGACTGCCTGGTGCACTTGTGCAGTCAGCAGCCGAGAATGTTCAACCGAGCACAGGGTGGGAGCAGTTTAAGGCAGCAGGCTGAAGCTGGGGGCGGGCACTGGGAGGTGGTGGGAAGAGGTGGGGTAGGGATTTGAGGTGGATTCCCGGAATTTGCACAAATACTCCTCCCATTTTCAGAACCTGTTTCCCACTTAGTCGCCTGATCTCTTCTCCAGCCAGGTCTCCGGGGAGGCAGGAAGGTGAGACAAGGTATGGAGATGCTACACCTAGTCACAACCATAATGAAACTCACACATCGCTTCGTGATGGGGCCTGGCAGAAGTTTCACTACAATAGCACAAGAAAAAGCCACAGTAGCTATCTGAATTATGTGTACCAACTATCAATAAATGATATTTTGCAATTACATAGGCCTTTCCTGCCAGAGATCTCTATGTGTTTTGCAGAGACTCAACATCATTTTCCCTATTGTGTGGATGACAAAACTGAGGCAGAGAAAGGTATGAAGTCATTGGCCAGTGGCATATCTGGAAAAGAAGTCTGTAGTATTTCTCATGGGCAATGAAAGTATGAATGCTCCCTATCCTTCAACACAGTGGGTCCATTCCAATGACTTTAGTCAATGCTGTCGTGCTGGGGAACTAGTGTTATCCACTGCCTTATTCAATACTGCCACAAGAGTGCTGACAAGCCCCGTCTTCTGCTGTGGGCTTTGTTCCAGGCAAATTATTTTAGTATGTCCTTTTGCATGCTCTCTGTACTGGGAGCATTAACACCTTTCCACTCATGGCCTAGACCTGGTCTCTAAACTATGGCTTCTGCAGAGAAAGCCTGATTTTGTGCCTGTACAGCATGGTATGTGATAAGATAGTGTTGAATGAGGCTTTTGACTCACTTCCATGTTTGACAAAATGATGAGAAGAATGGTGAGATTGAGGCTCACTGATAGATCTGTTGTTACTGGGGTCAGCTTTGTGATTTCAGGCAAATGACTTCCTCTCTGTACAGCAGGATCAATGTTTCAACTTGGCTTAATAGGTACTTAAAACATGGAAATAAAAGCATTCTATAGGAACCAGATTATTAGAAAATTAGATATAATTATGCCCTGAAACATGGAGAGTTCCTGACCTGTATATCCTCTTCTCATCTGGTCAAATTGGGTCAAACAGTAGGTTCCCATCATGTTCAGAGATCCACCCATATACTGCCAGAAGGAAATGTGAGCATTTAAGATGGTAAAAGTCAAACTGATGGGACACTTTTGTGAGGGTGAAGCATTGTTCCTGCGAGAGTCAGCTTTCTAGCAATTGCACTGATGACCAGTGAGTTAGCTGCCAGGCTGCCAAAAGTCTTTTCCAAAGGATGACCAATGCTAAAGGTTTGTCTTTCTAAATCTGGTATCAATTACCTTCAAGAGCCATGAGCAGAATGTGCTCTTGTTGACCGTACTGATACAAATAGGACATGGTTCCACCTTTTACAGGGTCACTTCTGTTTCCTAAAGAGTGAAAACAAAGTAAATAGAACTGAGTAGAAGTCTGTCTGCTGTTGTGGTTTTCTTATTGTTGCTTCACTGGTGCTGTTAACATGGACTGAGGGAACTACCACTGAACCTCCTTGTCACTGCTGCTCGTGCACTGAGCTTGCTTTGCTGCTTCTTTGCAGCTCCTGTCACCAGGGTCCACATGGTCCTAGAGATACCATCCCAGAGGCAGTGCACCAGCAGGATTCCCTTGGATATGACAAGAGAGCTTGAGTAGGTTGCTGGTATGAACTTTGTAAATTAACTGGCCCAGCTTTAACACAGATGCACACTGCAGGGTGCACAGGGGCATGTACCATTCATGATGCAATAGGTGAACTACGGAGCACAGTTCAGGCATCCCTCATCCTCTGACAGAATACTGAACACATCTCTCCCTTTTGTCACTAGAAGTAGTGCATACAGGCTTGAAACTGTCAGAAGACTATTTGGTAACAGAAAATTAAAAAACTTGTCTTGTGTTCCTAGGCAAGAATTTCAGGAGTCAGAGAGGATGACAACAGTCAACTCTGGCAGTAAAAGCCTTGTTAATCTTGAGTTAAAAACAGCAAGATTTTATAATTAAACCATGAGAATGTCTGTAATGACATACTAGCAATGTATAAATAGAGCTTCAATGTTCAAGACAAATGGCTAATTGGTGGGAAAAACAAAAGGATCATTATCCCTACAAATGGGTTAGGAATAGGAAACCTGAATTTTCAGTCAGGTGTTTATGTTACACAGAATTATCACTGTATATATTTACATTAATGAAGGAGTCAATTTTCAGTATTGCCTTAATGATTCCCAAATATTTGCACACTGCAATTATAAGTGTTACTTAGCTGTACTTGTTGTGGTTACAACTGTGGTACTTCTTAGCAGAAGATGTAAATATTTAAACCTCAGGAAATTTTTGTTTGCTTTCCTGATTACATGGTTGTGATTTAGCCTTGAATAATTAATAATTTCACATATTTGCTTCTTTTTTCTTTTCTTCTGTGATTTCACATTTCATTACTTAGAAATATCTTATTCCTACTTTCAATTAAGTTGAAAGCAGCACGTATTCTTAGTGGAATGACTACGTGGTATTTTTCCTCCCCTACATACCATTTTGTCTTGGTGGGTCCTGGTTGCAAAACAGCTGACCCGCTTACCCAACAAGTGTGTTAGAGACCTGATTGTACCCTCAGACGTGTCCAGCCTAAATTAGCCGTGTTGATTTTCCGGTCAGTGTTTTCTTTCCAGTAAGTCTGTTTGCTGGTTTGTTAACAGATGAGGAACAATTCGTGTAGCACAGGTGGAAGGAAGCGTTCTCAAACTCAGTGTGCTCTTTTCCTGCAATTTATTTTTGAGGGGAGAGTAAAGGTGAATCATTATTTGTTTAAAAGAGCTTTCTTTAACTCAGTATTGATTAGAATTTTTTGTCAGCCACTGGGACACTATCCAACACCTTTCTATTATTCATAGAAAACATTTCCTCAGAAAAACAAACTGGAAGAAACATGTTTGTGTCTGTAAATTAGTTCCTGAATATCAGAATATCCTTACAGCTGTCTTGGAAAAACATCTGTTTTTTAAGCTCATACTTACTTGCCTTAAGAATCTAACCTGAAAAATCAGTCTACAACATTTTAGAAATGCTTTAGTGACAAGTTTTAAGATTTCCAGTGGGCTTTTATTCCTGTTTAACTGAAAGTGTTCAGTGGACTTGACTTGAACTTGCATTTTTTTAGATGCTCCAGAAGATAATTTTCCTATTTAAAAATAAATATTGAAAAACACCAAATGGTAAATGCTGAAAAAAAATCCCAACTGTGCTTTGAAATCCATCACCAGTATGTATCACCCTGCTTGTATTACTAAGAAGATTAGTGGGCAAAACCCCCTTTGCTAGGTCAATCAATGAGTGAGTGATAATTAGGATGAGAAATAGAGACAATTAAAAAGCTGTCTAGTAATGAAGTTATGCCGATGGTGTGCTAGAAAGCCAAATGCACCAAAATGAAAATGAAAAAAAAAAAAGTTTTGTAACTTATCTTTCTCTTTCAATTTTCAAAATGTTGGCAAAAGGTAAATCACATTTTTTTCCAACTGGATAGTCCACTCTGTGCAGCACACTTCTTCCTCATCCTTCCTGAAGTGAAATGAGTCAACAACCACAACAAAAAAATCAGTTGCCCTACAAGGGAGAGCCTTTAATTTCTTTACAGTTGTGACACCAACACAGGTACTTGCTATGTTTCAGCTCAAATACTGGCCAGAAATAGTTGTTTCTTTGAAAACTGAGTGAAGAAAGGTAAGAAATGTATGTACTTCCTGTCAGCCAAGATCTTTCATTTTGGAAAGAAATTATGGGATATTTTGCTGCCTCCGCACTGTGAATACACACTTTGGAGTGTATTCTTTAATAATTATAGGATAATGTATTTTCTTAACTCAAAACATGGAAGTTACATTTGATTCATGACTGTTCACGTCAGCACTTTTAACAACCTAAAAAATGCTTTGATTTCTGCCAAGAATAACCAAGCATTATTGCTTTAATACATAGTTCTTATTTTGACTTAAACTACTATTACAAACAAATTTTTAAAAATATTTAACAATTAAAAGGCCAAAAATCAAGGCAGTTCATCATCATAGTACTTCTAAAGACATATCCATAAGCAAGATATTTGATGGTTTGAATGAACTATTACCTTACTTTTGAACAATCCTATAGTGTTTCTGTTTAGTTAGTTCTGCTTACTTAATTTCATACATTAAAGATTTTATTTAAACTTCTTTCAAATCTTAAGGTATTAAGAGTGAACTTATATCTAAAAAAAAGGCATGTGATATAAAGGAATGAAGTGAATATAATTCAGAAGGTAACTCATTTTGTTTCATCATGGCTGAGGTTTTTCTGAGTCCTAGAACACAGGATGTTATATCTCAGAATTCTAAAAATCTACTAAAATACTACAAAGCCCCAAACCATGTTCAATGAAACATCATTATTGAGTTTTGAGTTGTTTGTGCCTTATATTGGGGTACTTGATGCAACACAGATGCAACAAATTCTCTGCCTTTACTGATTTACAGAGACCATTTTCAACTGTTGATTCACTCAGAAAAGGTTGGTATTCAGATGTCTGCAGAAGAGAGATTGCAGTGTATACTTTACCTTGAGGGCAAGAACAGTAAACTCTATTGGTTAAACAAAGAGATCCACTAATTTGTGGCAATGAGATAAGTAATAAATTCAAATATTTGCTGAGTATTTTGTAATTAGTTGAGAGGACAGAGCCTCAATAAACTAAATAGAGCCTACTTCAATAATCGAACATATAGGCTGATATTATTGGTTTGGACGGGAACTTATTGACAATAACATGAAAGCAAATACAGCAAAAATGTAATGTGTTTCTCAATAAACTCCTGGCCTGTGAAATACTTTGCTTGTACTTTTTTAAGCAATCAGAGGAAGCCTGACTGTCAGAAAAATACTAGAAATATAATGGAAAGTGTATTTGTTTTGGAAAAATGTACTCTGTGTTGTCCTCCCTGACTTCCGGGATTAGGCTTGAATGCCATTAATTCAGGAGGATGGAAGTAGAAGAATGAATTCCACAGTTCTTTTACACATTATCTGTGCTCCGTGCTGGTGCACAAATCTGTTTACAGGGAAAGAAGCACAGGCACAAGTTTGAAACCTTAATAGCACTAGCCTATTAAATGTAAGTGTAAGTAAGTATTTAGGGTCACTGAAGGAAAGTGAAGCTCAGATTTATCTACATGTAAACCATGAGCAGAAAAAAAGGTCATCTTTATTTTTTAAAAAAATCTGTAGTCTTTTTCTTTCTCTGGCATAAAAATTAAAGCCAGAAGATTTTTCTTTCCCCCGATTTCTTCTTACAAATTAGGAGAGGAATTCTGGCTTATTCTCAAAAATTTTACATTAAGCAATGGGTTCCTATCATGTGAGTCAGTTGTGACAGCTTTTATTGTTGACCCATATTCCCTACACAGGTCACAAACACAGTCAAGTCTTTTACTAGCACCTCCTGGGTGAGAATTTCTCATAGGCTTGTTACTGATTGTGGTTTCTTTTGGGCTTCACTGACAACCACACAGTGCCACCTGATGTCCTCAAAGAGCAATAAACTGTTCCTAAAATCTGTTAAATCATCTCAAAAAATCTCGAAATTAAGACTTGACCATCACAGAGCATTGCTTCGCAAGCCTACCTGGAAAAGAACCTCTAACAAAATTTGCGTCTGTTTTCATTAAAACCATCCTAAACTCATGTATGAAATAATGGGCTCTGAGCTAATCATTCCTGCTTAGGATGGAATGATGATGGTAATAAAAACCCAGTCCATTTTAAGAAAATAATCTGTGGAATGGAGGGGCTAGAGAAAGTGAATAAATTCTCAGAAAAATGGATGATTTTGCTGAAACCTCAACAAGCTTATTTATGGACAAGTATAAATTAAGAAACAAATCCGCTGTTGGAACAAACAGAACACAGGCTTCGATCCCTTTATCACTTCACTGCACCACTGCAATAATGGAAACAATCCTAAATCCGTTCCTCGTGTTTTTGGGAGACCAACTAATAGGTATCTCTTAGTATTTAACACATGTTGGATATAAATTCTCTCACAAAGACGTCAACATCCATATGCAAATTTGCTAAATTGGATTTAAGGTTCCGTAAGGACCTTGAAATGGTTTCTGACAAAGCAAGATCCAGTCATTCCCCGAACCATGGGCAGTGGCTGTCAAAATCCATGCTACGAAAATACTTGAAAGAAGCTAAAAGAATAAAGCACCTTCTAGATTCCAAGACTGTTGCACCAATGTTCACGTGCACGTGCGAATATTTTATTTCTTAATACTGATAAAGTTCCCGGTTCATCCGAGCAGAAAGAAACGCACAGGGGATGCTGGTGGTAGCAGGTGGCACTTTTTGGGGCCAGGGAGGGTTTAGCAGGCGAGGAGGGTGCGGACAGCGGTGAAACACAGCCACCTACCGGCCTCTGGGTCGCTTGGCCTCAGCAGCCAGCTCTTCTCCCGCCCAGAAGTCCAGTTCTGCAGCGTGAAAACTTGGCCCAGCCCATTCCAGCGGAACTTTTGCTTACATTCAGGGGTTATTGATGATTCTGTTTATGGGTGACTGGCATTTATTTTGTGTGCGTTCGAGCACAGAAGGGAGGGCTGCAGCACGGTGGTAATGGTGTTTCAGCCAAGGCAAACTGCATTCGAATTTCGCCCCAGGATTTGAGAGCACTGCACGACTTGCTGAGGACTAGCCGTGTTTCCTGCTACGCTGCAATATGTTGGACTGTGACTGCAATGTATTCCGTATCAAAACACACGTGGAAGACATAAAATTTATCTACAGAAAGCATCTGTCTTTATGTCTCTACGGTTAGTCATGTATTTTTTACCCAGACAGTGCTCTTTCTGATTCTTGCTTTGAAATCTACTTTAAGGAGCTACAATAAACACATATTTAGGACAAAGCTCTCTGGAGTCAACTATGCACACATGACATGGGGATTTTTTTCCCCCCTGTTGTGATTATTTGGGTGTTTACTAGTGTATAGGAACTCAAAACCTGCAAATTTTCAACATAATAATGAAACACTTTCATAGTGTAATAATTAGAAGTCCTCTCTCTGTATAAGGAACCAACGTTTCTTTCTTTATGACCTCCTTAGGACAGGAATTGTTCATCACTCAGGCACTGAGAACACTAGGAAGTGGTGCTTTTATAGCCCTTTTTTGCAACAGGAAAACATTGTGCCTCGCTAAATAAAGACCCAGATTCTGAGATCACAGCATGACTATTTTCTATCTTCTCTCAACTGCATTATTTCTAATCACAATATGAAAATAGTCTAACTGGAAGCCTTATCAACAATTTCCAGAAGCACTTATTTATTTTCAACACGGCTACTTTTCACATCAGTAAAACCCCCTCTCATCATCACCACATACTTAGCACTGTCAGTGTTGCACCAAACGTTTTATTTTCCATCATTCCTGCAAAGACTCCCAATTTCACTGTTGTATCATTTGCAGGATACAATCCAAACGCACTTGGAATAAAAGTGTGCTTGTTAAGGAAGGCCGAGCTGTCACTGTGTCAGAGTAGCACGCAAGACTCGGGTTCAGGCACAGTCCTCGTTCATGTCAGACACGGAGGATTCGCTCTGGAGCTCATGATTAGCCCTCCGATGTCCAGACAGCCTTCCACCTTAGACGTCAGGACTAGGAAATCGTTCCTCCTTACATATGAGGGAATTTCCTGGGTTGGTGACATTTACCTCACGTCCACAGTCTAGAAATTCAGTCCAGGACCTGAGAAACATTTTCTGTCAGAACAGAGACGAGCACTCCCACACAGAAAGCCTTATTTTTTAATAAACACGTTTTGTCTTTAGGAGAGGAGGAAAGGGTTTCACAAAAATTCCGTCACTAGACAATCTGACACGCTTCTGACAGTTATCCCAAGTCTTATCACGGGGTTTGCGCTGCTGCGGCGTTGGTCCGACACACCGCCTCACGCTTCGGTGGAGACACGGGGGCCCCCGCCAAGCCCGGGGCACCTCGGGGATGCGACAGCCCCGCCCCCCCCGCCACCGACCCGTGTCCAGCGTGAGTCCGGGCACAACCCGAAACAGATGTGTTCGGACACGCCCCGGGCTGGACGCATCACAGCCCTCCAGCTGACCAGTGCTATGCGATGCACCCGCTACACCGAGCTGCCCCGCACAACTCCCGACACGCTTCCCCGCGCTCTCCGGGTTTATAAACTTTCTCCCGCCCCTTTTCCCAATCGCCTCCGCAGGCCGCAGCTCCTCCCCAGCCCTCTGCTAGGCGGCCGCAGCCGGGGCGGTGCCCGCGCTCCCGCCCGCCGCCACCATGAGCTGCGTCGCGCTGCTGGGGCTCCGGGGGCCGCGGCTCCTGGG
>VXBT01007928.1:79497-276290 GCA_013400235.1 Oriolus oriolus
GGGCCGGCACCGCGGGTAGGGGCGGGCCGGGGGTGCCCCCGTGCTGACAGCGCCTTTGCCTGTCCCGCCAGTGCCGCAGCTGCTGTACGGAGGGAAGCTGGATTTCCTCGTGTTCGATTACCTCTCCGAGATCACCATGTCGCTGCTGACGGCCGCCAAGGCCCGGTCTCCCGTAAGTAAAGCCGGTGTCCGGCTCCAGCGTGCTGGGCTTGGCCAGGGCCGGATGGGCTCCTGTACTTCCCGACCTTCCGAGCTCTCCTTCAGCGCAAATTGCGCCCGAAGCCTGTCTGAGACGTACCTGGTTACGGGGACACGGTTCCCTGAGTATGCTTTTTACTCGCATGTGTTTGTTTGCATCCATTCAGTTTCATATAGTGGAAGTGTTCGTGTCATTTCCCATCGTATTTCCCAAACATTTTGAGAGGTAGTTGTTCTTCCCTGTTTTTTGTGTTAACCAGGGAAAGGGACTGGGTTGACCTACCTGTGAGAAATGATTACAGCTCTTAATTATTTCAGGTTCTAGGTTACACTCCGGATTTTGTCTCCACTGCCATGGCTCCCTATATAAAAGATATCCACAGGAAAGGTAGGCTACTTCTTGCATGAGTTTGTATGTTAATTCAGTACACCTGCTTGTGAAGGCAGGTTGACAGAGTTGGGGCTGCTCAGTCTGGAGAAGAGAAAGCTCTGGGAAGACCTTACAGCACTTTCTAGTACCTAAAGGGGGCTTGCAAGAGCTGGAGCTGGACTTTTTACAGGGATAGTGATAGAAGAAGGGGGAATCACCATAAGCTGAAGGGAGGGTAGATTTAGATTAGATGTTAGGAAGAAATTCTTTACTGTGGGGGTGGCCAGGCACTGGAACAGGTTGCCCAGAGAAGTTGTGAATGCCCCATCCCTTTAAGTGTTCAAGGCCAGGATGGATGGAGCCCTGAATAATCTTGCCCATAGCAGGGGATTTGGAACTAGGTGATCTCTAAGGTCTTTTTAACCCAAACCATTCTAGGATTCTATGAAAAATCCAGTTGTAATTGATGTGGGGTGCAGGTGTGATGGAGAAATTGAGTTGATTTGAGATATTTGTTATAACTGTAAATATATACATATATTTACATGTTTTTCTTAGTATAGCTTTAATTTGTGAATGGAAGATTGCTTTATCTTTTTAAAAATGTGAGATCTAGATGTTTCCAAGGTAATTTAAGTTTTTCAAAATTCCCATATACAATATGGCTACAATGAGATTTTCCAGTCACTCTCTGTTTACATAGTAAAACAGTGTCTAGTACTGTTCCTGTAGGAGGTGTTTGATGCTGCTGTCTGCCTCATTATGTGTGTGTCTTTCTGGTCACTTTCTCCTTCCATTCATAAAGAATAGATGAGAAGTATCTATAGCAGTTATTTTTCTCTAAACTATTTTGTATTGGCTTATTCTGATCTTTTCAGTAATGTGATTCATATTTTAATGTGGTTTTAGTGTTTTGCTGGATTGAATGTCTGTCACCTTGCAAAGGTGATACCTTGCTTGTGTTTCAGCACACTTTTTAAAATACAGGTGATTGATTATTGACGCTGCTGAACTTCATTTGCCTGTTGTTTTTTCTATTAGGTGTTCGTGTCATCAGTAATGCTGGTGGAATTAATCCACTTGCTTGTGCAGCTGCCCTTCAGGACGTGGCAAAGAAAGCAGATGTTGATTTGAAAATAGCTGTTGTTTCTGGAGATGATCTGATGAGTGAGGTATTCCACTTTGTTTTAAGCCTTAGTAGCATGAGTCTGTATAGCATGAAAGTGATATTTACTGTCCCATAGGAACTTACTTTGTGTGTCATTATGCAGTAGCCTTCTACTGTCAGAAGCATTGTTCTTCATTATCTTTTAGTTTTTTTAATGCATGAATACAATTCTTGGCACATCTGGTGTTTGATATATAATGGGGGTGAATTTTATGAGCTTGTGGGTGTGCTATTTAGCTTTTTGAAGTGAAATGTGAATCTGCTGTAAGGTCTGCCTGCTCTTCAGGAGAAGCTGTTATGTGCTGTTACTTACTGCTTCTGTGTAAACTAGATAATCATGCTTGTTAAATCTTTTGAATACGGTGTAGCTACCACACATTCAAATGTTTGTCCCGTCTCGCTTTTTTTGTGGTTTACAGGCATTTCCTGATGTTGCTTTGTTTATAGGTATCTGGTTTTCTGTTTTTAAGTGATTAGTTTACAGCTGGTAAGGTAATGTCAAGTGAGAGGATTGAAGTTCAAATATTAAAAAAAAAAAAAGAAAAGATGAAACATGTGGGGTTTTTTTTTTTTACTTAAAGAATTACACTTTATCTATGAAATCTGCAAAAAAATGTTGACCAGGAAAAACAGTTTATATATAGTAGTGGTTAAGAGGGGAGAGGTTTGTGGTTAAATCTTTGCCTGTAACGTGGAAAATTATTTATCTGCATAGGATCTGTTACTCCTTGCATTTGGAAGATGGTCGAGTAAGATTCTTCGTTTGCAAATTATGTGCAGTGCTTGGACTTCCTTTTAAGAAACTTCTGTCCTTCTGAAATTACTTTACTGTCTGCGGGCCAGAATTTCATTACTGGTACAACAGTAAAATGGTTGTTATTTGAGCTTGTTATGGACATGTCTGATCTGAAATGCATTGTTTTCTATGCTGTTGGCAGTACATAATTTACAGGAACGAAAAAGACACAGCTTTTATGGTCTACCGACAACCTCTGCTGTTGATACATGAAACATGGTAAATGTTCCTTGTGGTTTGGAGGATTTCAGTCATTAACATAGGATGCCAAATTAGTTCAGAGTGGAAGGGGTTTTTTTTTTCCTCACTGCAGATCCCACCTGTAAATTAGTATTTACAGTTTACATGGACATTGTGCCTATGCAGTCACTGTACCCTCAAGCCACTGGGTTGGCAAGCTGCCCAGTGCATGGTCAAAAACTCACCCTCCCCCCCCACCTACTTCTCTGGAAACACAGCTTACTCTTAAGTACCACATGAAGCTCAGTGATTAGCCTTGTCCTTTGATCATGACACCATTGCAGATGTGGCAGACACATTTCTGTTTGCAGGGTTTGATTTCTTTAGTCCTACAGCAATTAAAGACAGTTTAAAGCCTAGGAAATACACCAGTTCATTGTAGTTGGTCGTATGTGAATGAACATTACATTCTTTAAAGACTGACTTAGTTTTCTGCGTGCTGGAAAAGTTGTGGTTAAAAGTGTACCTATGGCTTTTAGCCATTCAACTGATTTGTATTGTTGATACTTTTAATAGTTATGCTTTGCTTAGAGTTGCTATGAAGTGGATCTGTTGTTTGATACTAATGAAAGGCTTACAGTAGAAACGTCAAAATACTCATAGCTTGGGTGTTGTGCTTGTTTTCTTACAGAAGGAGAACTTAAAAGGAGCTGGTATCACTGATTTAGAGAGTGGCAAACAATTTCCAGAGAATATTCACAGCATGAACGTATATCTTGGGTGAGTTATTGTATCAAGTTGTATTTATTACGAACAAATAATTTTAACACATTGAATGTGGGAATTTGTTTTGCTTGTAATTAGAACCACTTAGTATATGAGGTTCACCTTTGGATTATTCAGGCAACCAGAAAAAATATTTGTTTGCAACTTGTAAATAAGTTTGAGTTTATAACCTTGTAAGTTATGACTCCTTAGCAATACACCATCTGTGAATCATCAGGTTTTAGTCCAAGCCAAAATAGCGTTAGTTCAATTACAACAATTGCAAAATGCTTTTTCGTATGCTTAGTATTCTGTTGCAGCATGGAGTAGTTTACAATGTTGTCACTAGAGAAGTGCAAGTGAGGAGTTCAAGTTCAGGCACATAGAGTGCCGTAGGCGGTTCTGTTAGGTTGTGCTGAACTGTGTGTCAGGCTTTTTACTGTTGAAATTTTGGAAACTACTTTTTCAGGATGGTCAGTGTTTTGAAAGATCTCCCTTTCCTCCTTTATGATACTTAGGGTTTCCATAAATCTCTGAGTGCAGGTGTTCTAGCTACCTCTTTGTGTCAAATTTTCATTCTCGCCATCCACTTCAGATGAATCAGTGTCAGTCAGGTCTAGTAAAGGGGAGGATTGAGAAATGGGACAGTAGTCACGTGCATCTCTTTCAGTTGATGATCCTGGTGATCCTGTTCTTGCACAGCGCTCTTTTAAGTTGGATGATATTGCAGGTTCTTAAATCACTTAGGTAATTGACCTGAAAGGTTTAAATTGGGGGGCAAAGTCACCAGGCTTTATCTATGAGAATGTTCATGTTTATACACTCATCTACAAATTGAACGAATTTTAATATTAATATTAATGAATTAATATTAATATTAATGAATATCTGAAAAACACTCTTTTCTGTAATTGTTGATAGAAGTGTCCCTCTTTGTACTTTGTTCAAGAAAGTGTCTGTGGACATCAACATAAGTGTTTCAGTTACATTATTTAGGTGACTGAACTTGATAGAGGCCTCATGGATGCTCTTTAAAAAACTCTTGATGTATATACCCAACGACAAGTTGGTTGGTAAAATAGATTTTATTGATTTCCTAAGCGATTTTAAGTGATTTTTAACCTGTGTGTATCAGGGAACTGTTTTTTAAATGATGCTTTAAAAAATGGAAGTACTTACTATTGTGTTTTGTCATCTTTAGTGCAAGACCAATAAGCAGAGCTCTGGACCTTGGAGCTGATATTGTTGTGACAGGCAGGTGTGTTGACAGCGGGATTGTATTAGGACCACTCATTCATTCTGTAAGTACAGGTTAATTTCTGAATGATAATGAATATATGTGAGTCAATATTCAGCAGTCATTGTCAGGCAATTTTTGTTCCTTGTGAAAATATAGATGCAGGTGCTCGTTATTTTTAATTTGGTATTTTTATGTTCTTACATGCCTGAAGAGTTTCCAGCTTTCCATTCTAAACTGATAGCAGGGGTATTTGTTGACTTGTATACCATTAAGCTGGAAAGCATGGGTGAAGTTAAGGAAATCTTAGCCTCTTTCCACCAGTATTTCACTCTTACCATTTGTTTTGGGGTTTTTTCCCTTGCCTTTCTTCAAAATTTAGTGTGCAAGTGTATTTTTCTTTACCACAAGGTGTCGATAGTAGAACTCACTCTGGTTGGGGGGGAGCACGTGAGATGGTTTAAAACACTGAGTTTTTTCATTCAGTGGGTAAGCAGTTTTGTTTAAAGTAGTCAAGTTTCAATGCAGCATTTCTGAAACTCCTTGAAATTCAAAAAATTATACAAGTGGGGTATGTAATTTTCTGAAGTATTTTTAATAGGTTTTCATGAATTTTTGTGAAGGATCACACACGGTGAAATATGGAAGCTTTCTTTTGGTGCATATTTTAAAAAAATAGGGCATGTGTCTAGTTAAAAACATGCTAAGACATCATACTCTTTTGATGTTGTGCATATCAAACATGGCGTAATTAATTTTCCATTATGATTGTTATTTTATTCTTAGTTGTTTACATTCTCAGAATAACAACTGTCAGTGTGTATTATCTGTTCCAGAAAGACCTTATCTAATTCATTGAAAGATTTTAGGAAGTTTTCTGTGAAGTGCTAAATAGGAAACATTTACTGTATTGCTTGCACTAGGTTGAACTCAGGGAAAAGATTCTAGTTAAAATTTCTAGTTAAACAGAAAGCATACTTCTAGTTTTTAAGGGTGACTGGTAGTGCTCCAGGAACTGATAATTTTCAAAAGTTGAAGACACGCAGTGGTTTGTTCAGTGGTTTGTTCAGGTGACACAAGACAGGTACTATACTTTTAAACCTGTAGGTTGTGCAGATTTTAAGTAATATAGATGTTTCACTTCCAGGTTTTTTTGAGGAGGGTATGACTTTAAGAGTTTATATTTATTGAGGTTTATCAATAGGAGGAAAACTGAAATGCTTCAGGGGTTTTTTTGCTGATTTGCTGTACAGGAACTCGAATCCATGTACAGTGCCTGCCAATTGTTTTCACTTAGATTTCTACAGTTAAGTAGAAATATATCCAGTGCATTGTTATTCAAAGCAAAGAACATACTACGTGTAGTTTTTTGTACTGTATGAAATGTCTATGTATTTAAAATATTTGTGTTTCTCTTCTAGTTTGGCTGGAATAGGGATGACTATGACTTGCTAGCAGCGGGAAGGTAAATGATATAAGAAGAAATTGGGTAAATTTATATTTCATATCATAATGTCAAGATAGCAACATTTTTAGCACATAGTGATGTTTCGTATTATCATTGAATTAATTTTTTTTAATGATTTTGTTAGCTTTTGAGTTCTTTTTTAGGGCTCACTGCTCTCACTTGGAGTTGAAATTATAGAAACTTCATTCTGGAACCAGCTTGAAATAACCAAAGGAAGAAAGGGTTGAAAGATTTTGTTTAGCAGCTTAACTTTCTCTTTCTGTTCATTTTGTGTCAAGAGATGAAATCTTACAGTACTGACCACTGATTCCCAGGTCTTTCTTTTTGGCTGCCACTGTTGATATTTGGGGTGGTCACAGGGCTTACTCTGAAAGATGCACAAAAGCAGGTTCAGTCAGAGGGCAGTATCCTGGTGCCGCAGCGACCTCTTGGCAGCCTGGATGCCAAGGGGCAGCAATGACTGAACGAGAGCACCTGAGTTGTCCTGCTCTTAGAAGAGCAGTCCTTGGTCACAATATAAGGTGCAGCTGGGTGAAGGCAACAGAGTGGAGAGACTCCAGATAGCAGCAAATCTGAGCCTTTATTCCTATACACCGGGGTGCAGGGAGGAACAGAAAGCCCGAAGGGGGTGCGAAATGGAGCAACGGTGCAAGGGGGACAGGGGATTTTATACAGGAGTGATAAGGAGGAGGAAAGAAGGGACAAACCAATCACATATTGATAAGGGGTGACATGAAACCAATCGGTTTAAAACAGGGGAGGGTACAATTCAAACGATCCAATGAGGAGAATAACCGTAGGGAATGTTCTAGAGAGAAATTACATATTTAACACGGGATATGAATAAGCATGGGGGCAAAACCCAATGGGGGTGCTAGAACCTGGGAGCTTTCTAGAAGGAGGTGTGTGTGAAACGGGACTGACAACTTGATAGATGTGGCTTTAGTCTACTTCATCCCTGCCCTCCGGCTCACTGTCTTGGGCGGGAAAATCCACCCAGGCTGGTTCTTTTTGCTTTATGCCAAACTCAGCATTGCACACTGCCACATCCTGGTACGGTTTGGTTGAAGCTCAGTGTCAGTACTCCCATTTACAAGTCCTTGCTGTAGTCCTAAGGTTAGGAATCTGATCCAGAAAGGGGTAGAATTATGCCACCTAATTTAACATACTGCATCGTGTACCTGGATTGAAGTCCTCATAAAAATGAGTGATTACTTAGATAGCCCGAGCACACTCTAGTATTAGTGTGCTTGAACTTCTGCTTGAGAAAAAAATGTGGCAAGAAATTCAGGCTCCACTGAGTTGGGGATGATGGAGGTGAAGATTCCCCCCATAATTCTGTTGAATATTTATAGACTCTCAAATCAAAATTTGAAAATAATAATACATAATCATAATACATTGTATCCTTCACTTTGGAGGTGAGATTTTCTATCTCTTCATGGAAAAAATGGTCTTTGTCTATTTAGCTGCACACAGTGCAGACTACTAAGATACTGAATTTAGATCAAGATTTGAAATGACTAAGGAAATTTGGTTTTAGGTGTGAGATAATCTTCTAGGTATTCATTTTTTTGCAGGAAAATTCTTCTTGTAAAAGTTAGTCCTTTAAACACTATATTAATCTTCCAGTATCTCTTGTTATGCTTAATGCATAGTTCATAAATGTGTTAGATACTTATGGACGAAAAGAGCGTGTTTTGTTGTTTAGCTGTTTCCATTGTGCTATTGTATTTTAAAGCTGGATTTGTGAAAATCGATTTTCTGTTACATTTAGTTATTTTAATGCCATTTTCCCAGTCTTGCAGGTCATCTCATTGAATGTGGTGCTCAGTGTACAGGTGGAATATTCACTGATTGGCACACAGTACCAGACTGGTAGGTAAACTTGATACCAGCACACCTGTTTGTAGTGGACCAAAGATGAGGTTTTCTGCTTATATCTGTGTGTTGTGAAAACTGCTTCTACCTTACTCTTTCTGGGGGAGGCAATATGGGCCTCTTGGTATTTTGCCACGTCAATGTTACTTTTCTACAAGTTCTGTTCTCCCTTTTGAAGTTTTCCTTTTTGGTCAGACAGGGCCTATTTTGTTAACTTCAGCAGATTCTGAAAAATAAATTAGCCCTTTGATTATTTTTTTTCCCTTTTAAACTTTTTTTTTCTGTTTCCTTCAGTATCCTCTGCTTTTTGAAAATATTTATTATTGACTTGCATATATGATTGTAATGGAAAAGACAATGTTGATATTTTGGATACTGTTACTTTAGTCTTCAGTTAGATCAGAGTTGCTTGGTGGTCAGTCACAAATTTTACATAATTTGCTCTGGTAGAGATGAGTATATGCCGTAGTTCTGTCCTGCTGAATAACTTGATGAATGCAAATGTGTTGAACTTCAAAAAGTTCTGTGTGTATCTTGTGTTCAGACGTATACATGTAGGTGTATCATTCTTCCTGCTGAGAGAGCCTGCTTTTTACCAACCTGTTTTCAAGAGTAGTTTAAAAGTGGTTGGGGAATACGTTTTTTGCGTAGGATGAGTGGTTCTGGAAGCAGTTATTTTTGTATTTCTTAGGATGAGAGGGAAGAATCTGGTCCTGTGCTGTATCATGAGAAAGGCAGTGCTTCTTTTATATGATGGAGAAAAGGGCTGAAGAGCAGCAGGGAGCTGCAGGAGAAGAGTGCTTTAATACAGCGTGTTCCTGCTCCCAGCTTGGCTCTGATCCAGGTGGATGAGCCAGCAGGACTGTGCCCTGCTACCTGAAGAGCCCTAGGGCTGCCTGGACTTTTTCTTCTCCTTGTAGTGACTGCTTCTGATTCAGAGTGTGATCCTAAAAGATGTGTTCTGCTTTTCTGAGTTCCTGAGCACTGCTGATTTAAAGGTGAACTCATATATGGCATTGAAACAAACAGGGTCAGACATTTCTTCTCAGCTATTGGAAGGCTACTAGGCCTGAACAAACTGCACTCACTCTTCACTGTTGTGATTTATGGGAAATCAAAGGAGAGAGTTCATAGTAACAAGTCACTCTGTTTGGTTTGGAAATTTATAATTCTGATTCTGATGTCTCTCCCAGTAATTTAATTATGCTGTATCATGAAACTTCTTAAAATCTTCTGTAACTGTGACTCCAGAAGGCCTTGCTTTTTAAAGGAATTAATGTAAAAAACCAGAATAGTATTTTTCTCAATAAAATGTTTGATAGGTCTTTTTATTTGAGGATATTTCTGTGAGGAGTGTCAATCTGGCTTAAAAAAGGAAGGAAGTTTGAATATATTAAGTTGTGAGCTATTAGAGTGGGAATAGTTCATTTTACAGATGAGTATGTGTACATGAATATGCATAGCTAATAGTTTCGTATCTATAAAATCACAGAACTTTGTCTAAAATCATAGTAGACTTGTGGCTTAGAGCTGACTGGTGCTGAATTGAATCTCAGTTAAAGAATATAGAAGTTTAACACCTGATACTGCTGTTACCTTGTCCCCACTGATATGCATGCATATGTTGAAAGCATGCATGACTCTGTTTATGCTAGTATAACAATTATTTATTTGCCTTCAGTTTAAGTCTGCTAAGGAATCCATCATGGTACCTTAAAACTAGTCAGTTTGTTTGCAGATTTTGAGTCGTAGACATATCATTGATGAAATTCTTGAAATAAAACAATGTGACGCATCAGCCTGTGTGATGAGCTCCTAAAACTAGTCAAAACCAGAATAATGTGTGAGCTTTGATTTTAAGTGTGGAGATGTAGAGTGGAGATCTATTTCACTGACTGAAGTGGACTTGTGATCCAGCACATCCATTTAGGATATGGGGAGAAGGAAGGTAGGGGCGAGATTAATTTGATAAATTTTGGTTTCCTGATAAATAGTTGTTTGCTATACTTAGGTCCAAAAACATGAAGGGGAAGTATTGTGAAAGCTTTTGGGATGCAGAAAAATGTGTTTTCCGTTTAGTAGTAACCTGTTCGCTCCTTAATTTAAAGGAACTTGGTGGCATGAGGTTTGCATTATTTAGACAGTCTGAATCTGTTTTCAAGGCATGCAGATAGTGCATTCGTAATAACGTATGAAAATAACATGGTACCTCAGTCTCAGTAGTGACCAAAGCATGCCATGCCTGCTGCCACTAACACTAGCTATATTGCAAATAGGTCGACAGAGCTCTGACAGAGTTTGCAGAAGTTACTTGGCTGTGTCTATTAATGATTTCTCCCTCATTTAAGAAAAACTATATTTTTAGCAGTCTCCTGAAAGTAAGTGTGCATAATTCAGATCTCGATAAATCATTGTGTCTGTGGTACCTAATGTTAAATCCAAACCAGCTCAGCTAAATTGGTAAATAGGAGGGGGAAGAAGCCAAGTTAAATCAGTGTTTATCATTAATGTGCCTTTCACCTATGAGTTTCTCACTCCATGAGTGCATTTGTGCAGCCAAGAGCAGAAAATCTATCCCATGCACTTACTGAGTCTGGTGACTGAACACTGGAGGGCAGCCTCTTTCCTCCTCACACCTTACTGCAGAGGGTGAGCTTGGTTAGCCTTAGACTGGAGTCATTTTTTAAATTGTCTTTGGGGTTTTCTGATCTCCCTGAGAACAGTAATCCATGTGGCTCTTCTGTCTTTGGCTGGTGAAAAATGTGTAACTGTACTGCCAAGAAGGGCTGACGTGTATGATTTTTTCCTAACTTGGAAACAAAAGCCAAAGAATTAACGACATTTCAGGTTCATAAATCTTAGCTATCTATTGTTTATGCATAAGCAATTAAGATTTTAATCAAAATGAAGCCAGGCAAGTTAGAGCTTACGTTCTGTGTGTATACTATCAGTGTCTCAGTGAGTGTTGTGACTCTCCAAGTTACTTTAGTTGATAGAAGCCAAACTTACTTGCTTTCTGTGTATTGCCCTAAGGCACTGGGATTTCTTCAGTTGTGCTGGGTCTATCTCCTTAATGAATTTGACTTAAAGGTGGGAATCTTGAAGCTGTAAGGTTTTGTCCAGTTTTCATGAAAACAGGCAGACTTGTAGAGGGGATAGGTGCTGTTTATTTTTCCAGTGAGAAGGTGGCTGCTTGACTCTTCTCTTATGTGGATTCTCTGATGTTTAGCGGGGAAAGTGCAAGAAACCGTTAGTTCATAGTCTATAGAAGACATAATGTGCATTCCTAAATGCTGATTTTAAGTTACTGTTATCAAAAAAGGCACTTACTCCTTTCCTGCTGTTTGTATAGTAATATACGTCAGCAGATGGTCAGCAGAAGTGATAATACATCACTGCTCCCTATTTAATGTCGAATCACAGCTTCCAATTGCGAATTCATGCCATGTGTCAAAATTAACTGTATTGCCAGAACTATATTGGTAATGCACAGCTCTCTGTTTAATTTCATTTGTCCCCAGACATTGCTGTGTCTTGCTATTATTTAGTGCCAGTGGGTGATTAGTACATTGTTTTGTTTTGTTTTGAAATGCAGGAGAAAATAAACTAAGGCTGATCAGTAGAGTAATCATGTTGAGGAGATGATAAACACTGACATTTTGCCCTAAGCCAAGAGTGTACAATGGTTGAGACTGCATAATCCTCTGCTCTGGGATGACCAAAAGGGTAAGTCAATAGCTGTAGTCTCTTAAGGGCTGGATCCAGATTTCTTAATTTGGGACTAGAACAAAATCCAGCTTGCAAGTCCCATTCAGCAGTATTGAATGTTTATTTTTTCTCTATAACACCACCTGTTCCAGGCAGCTAAAAACACCAGGCAGCTGGTCTGTTTAGCCTGAAATTGTCTGGCCATTGGAAGTTTAGGTACAAGACATAGTCTGAAATGCCCTAGTCAGAGGGGATAAGTGGTACAGTCGTAAGTTTTGCCTAAAGCAGGATTGCATGTTAGGAAACATTTTGGTACCTACATGTAAAGAGATGCTTATACCTTTACCTTACAAGTTTGTGCTGATCTTGCCTGATGTATTACCAGTTTTGAAGCTGTTGTCAAAACACTGCTAGAAGTCGTAGCAGCTTCTGCTTTTTGCCTAATAGCATTCTGGTTAAAATACATACCTAAGGAGTTTAGAAGCTTGGCTTAGAGCTCTCCTTGGTGTGACATTCATTGAGTCACGTCCAAGGAAATTGCATTAGCTGTAAAGCTAAAAGTTCATACAACAGCTTACTTGGACCCTGGTTCACTTCCATGTCACATGGGTTGCTGTGGGGTTTTGTCTTCTTTGTTGCAGCAACTTCCCCTGCAAGTAAATGTATTACACTAACTGTCCCATCTTCTGTTGCCAGTAATTTTAGTCGAGCAGTAGTGACTAAAATGAGATACTTGAGGGATTTGACACTTTACGAGGGAAGAAATACGTGTTCTGTCTCAAGTAACGTCTCCCTCCCTGAGCCAAAGTACTGGTCAGAGATTTTACTTTTCATGTAATTTAAATTTCATGTAATGCAAATGGTGTAAGAAGTATGACAAAACAAGAAGGAAGGTTGTGTTGATAGCTCCTCAGAGGTTTCTGAATAGTGCATCGTCCCAAAGTAGACAGGGAGGAGATCCCTGCTTAGACAGCTCAATTTATCACCTGTGACATGCTCATAAACTGTAACATTTCTGAGAGCCAAAACTGAAGAAAAAATAACATTTTGCATGGAAAAAATTAACCCAAGACTAAGTCGTTGGCAGGCAGAGAACTTGACAGGAGACTTAGAGTCTTGATTGCTGTAAGAGTAGGTTGATGAGAAGGTGGCTTCAGCAGCAGAACAGTTTTGTAACTTGATTACTCCTGTGCTCTAGGTCTTCCCTAAGACCTGCGTTAACAGTTAGCTCCCGTCTAGCCCCAGCTTGGAGGGGTTTTCTGAGGTGTCATCTTAGCTTGGTCTTATTCAGTGCTCTGGTTTATTAATGCATATGATATATTTATTTGTTAAATAGCAAACATGCCACCCAAACCAGACCTTTTGGATTAAAGAATTGGTAGTTGTCATCTCCCTTCACAAACTGATGTTGTATTACTTGTGTATTTTGACCCTGTGAACTGATTAAATATTTTAAAAGTAGTACTTTATAATTATCTCTAGTACTGTATTTTATTAATTTATTTATTTTAATTAGAATTAATTGTAGTAGTTCCCTTTCAGAACTGTTTCCACTGCTTGATACTACCTCATCGTACTTAGGGATTTTGTCACTAAACTGATGCAATTCTTTTATTGTTGAAGGATGCCACTTAGCCAGGGTACCTTTGGATGCCACGACCGTAGTTGCTGCTAAAGTTCATAGTTCTGTGGTTACTCCCCTGCTACACTGTACAAAAGTACAGCTTGGCCATGAGTTATGGACAGCCTAAAGTTGTCATGTTCCCCACAGAGCAGATGTCATATGGTATGTAGCCATCCAGCAAAACCTACAAGTGAATCAGGCAACGAGTCACTATTTTAGAAGTGGAAGTGCTGGTCAAGGTGATGGTGTGACTATAGTACCTGTGGTATACCTGATCCAGGCAGCTACTGCTGCTAAAGAGCTTTTCATGCCAGGTTTAAGTAGCTGTCATTTGACTGTATTGAAGGAGTGATAGATGGGTTTGTTTCCAAGGTGAAAATGCATTTTAAGTAATGTCTCGTAGCAATTTACAGAATACATTTTTGTCTTAAGTGTGTGTATGTTAATGTGGGTTATTACTGCCATCTGCTACAAGATAGTCCTGGATATACGTATTTTCCCAGTCATCCAGTTACGATACAGGTAGAATCCAGGGGCTTCTTACTCAAATCATTGCATCTCCGTGTTGTGAATTGTTAAAAAAGTGAGGGAAGCTTTCAGAGCTGGCATAACCCAAGGGAACACACATCTTCTGCAACTAACTCACCATATAGGCAAGTTCATTGGGTTGTGGTGTACCTTGAGGGGGAAACAATATTTGCCATATTTTGACCATATTAGGGCCTGAAATTTCTCACTTTGTGTCACTACTGTATTTGGGTTTTGTTTTTTAATAGTTTGGGGGTTTTGAGAGTGGAAGCTGGGCAAAATGAAGTTGAATCAATGTTAGTAGAGTTAGTGGTTCAGAGCAGGAAGTTGAGTGTCTACAGTTCACTTCTTCCTTCAGAGCAAAGTTGGCTGGGGAGTAGGTGCAGGAATGTACTGTAAGAGTTGCATGTGCTGGTGGCTGAGGTCCAAGTGGGCTGCAGCAGGGGCACTGGCTGTCAGTGCAGGGGATGGACTGCACTGGGGCATCTGCCTTCATGGGAGTGATTGCTCCTTTGGGTACGTGATCTGAGTAAGCTGCACTGAGCCTGCTAGCAGGGCACTTGGGGCTGTCGTCTTCAGACAGGACAGATAGGTGATAGGGTCAAGCACACAAACATGGCACCGAGAGGGCAAAAGCAAAATTCTAGCCTTGTTCAGTCACTGATCCTGCTTTGTTGCACTGGACAAATCATGATGCTTCCTCTGTGTCTCCTTACATCTAAAACAGGGATAATTACATGTGTTAGTCTGCTACTGTACATTAATGTTCAAGAGCAAGAATTGAGGCGGCTTTTGGCTGGTTTTTTTTTCTATGTCACACTTTAAAATTTTGGATATTACATACTTCCTGCTACCATATTTTCTCTCTCCTCTTTCCCTCAAAAAAAACCCCACTAGAATAACCTGTATATAAAATTGTTGATCCCATTTAATTCTTTGCGTTCACCAGGGTTGGCTTTTTTGTTTCCTGTATCTGTTCAGTGGTTTAAATAGTTTCAAAGACCAGTCAAATGAAGTATTATCTTTACTGATTTGATGTGGGCTTTTCTAGGTATTCACCAGCTACCATACTTTTCAAGTTTGTATGCTGCAAGTGTTAAAAGTTGCTGATCTCTGGTAACAGATCTTGTATCTTAATCCTTTTTTAAAATAATGGAGTTATGTTTGAATATTCTCGATGATAAGGAATCTGCTCAAACTCCCATGAACTTTTACTGATGTCCCTTAAGAGTTCACTGTTTTTTTTGCTTACTTTCTTCCAGACTTTGTGGATTTATGTTATACAAACTGTGTTCATGTAACCTTTGCTGATACTCAGTTGTATGTTCAGCACATTGTTACCACTAGCACCCAAAATAATTAAAATGAGGAATAGACTGGTTTTAAGATTGTATGAAAGACCTGAAGGTCACTGACTTCAATGAGTGTGGTAAAGTTCACCACCTTTCATTATTAGGACCTTTTTAGAACAGCTTAGCTTTTGTAAGGGACTATATCTCCTTAACTCCCCTTTTTGTGTTCATTTTGTGCCTGTAGGACACTTGTACAAATTTCAGACTTCTTGTGGGAGGGAAGGGAGTCAGGTAGCCTTTTTAGAAGAATATTTGCACTCTTATTTTAATTCTCGGGTACATCTGAAAAGTTTTAAGTTCTTAATTTTGCTCAAATTCTCTGCAAATAAATGAAAGCCTTTTAGCTAGAAAAGCAGGTGTCTGGATCCTGTCCACATAATCCTGAAAATTCTGCCTTGCTACTGTAATGACTGGTGCCTTTTACTATGAGCTGTTTGATAACTTTTTGGATGTTACACTTGTGAGAATGTGAGGAGGAAGGGAAATATTTTAACTTATGAACATGTCCATAATTTCACTGCTTTTCTTTCTGCTGTGCCTTATAATTTCCTATTAGTTCCGTCTTCTATGTGCTGAAGATCTTAACTTTCATGTCTTTCTGTTTTCCGATTATGACTTTTCCGTATATAATTTATTTTTAACATGTGAAATTACCCTTTGTAGGTGTGATTATTCCTGATTCCTACTTCCCTTCATCTCTAAGGTTCCCAGCACAGTTTGTTCTTCCTGCTTTGACTGACTTTTTACAAATCCAGAGTGCAGGATGTATTTAGATGTCATCATCGTGCTGTATTTGCTGCTGTAGCCAAATGGAGCTAGAATTAACAATCATTTGTTTTATTCTAAATTTACATCTTTAATCATAGTCCTCTAATTCTTTCAGCTTCTTTTTACTTGAACTGTTCCTGTTAGTGTCCTTCTCCACTCCTTTCCCCACATCCATGTTTGCAGTTGGTATCTGTTGTTGTATCTGCACTTCTTTGCCAGACAATGGACTACATCCTCATATTATTTTGGTTGAGCAGTTTGTTCTGTGCTTTTTTTGGTGCATGTTTCTGTAGAAACAAACAGATAAATCATAACTCTTGTTAAGTTTTATTTAATTGGTCATTACTGTAAAATTCTGGTGTGTTGTTAATATTTCTTTTCACTTTTCCTTTGTATTTATAGAGATTTTTTCTTAATGTTTTTCACATTCTAGGCACAACATAGGCTTTCCCATTGTAGAATGTTCCTCTGAAGGAGACTTTATTCTTTCCAAACCACCAGACACAGGGGGACTAATCTCTTTTGGCACTGTAGCTGAACAGTTGGTGTATGAATTGGGCAATCCTCAGCGCTATCTTTTACCAGATGTTACATGTGACTTTTCCCAGGTTTCCATCACCGAAATTCCAGGTTAGTTCTCTTACATGTAACGACAGCTGTGTCAGTGAAGTGTGTTATCAAACAAAAGCAGTTACTTCATTTTACATTTAGTCTCATCATTTTTTTGTTAAATCAATTCCTTAGAGAGTCACACTGTGTTAAACTGATACTTGCAAGGACTTCTGCTAGAAATTCCTTTAGAAATTTAAAACATAATCTTACTTTTCTTGCTGGCTGACTAATGTGTATTTTTGATCACTACGTCCTTTGCTTTACTTTTTAATGCATGCCTTGCACCTGTCAAGTCCTTAAACTATGTATTCAGTGTGAACAACACTGAGACAGCTTCACTATGATTTCAGTATTGTTTAAACTGCAGCTAAATTTCTCAAAAAAATGTTTTGTACATATTTTAACTGAAGGCATTTGAAGTGTTGATGACAACGAAAGGCTGTGTCTTTTCAAAGCACTGCTTGGTAATGGTGTTTTTCTTCAGCATTTAGGTGGATCATAGTAAGTGGCAGAAGCGTGATTAGGTACAGGATTTCCACCAGAGAATCTTTTTTTTAAAATATCCATTTTTTATCCTCAAAACACTTAACAGCCGGTAGACTAAAGATGGATATAATGTATGTTCAGGATTTAGCTTCAGAAGCGAAATGAACAAACAAAAAACCAGGCTTAACAGATTCGAAGAACTGTAATTTGAGTAAGACATTTTGAAAAAAATTTTATCTACAGTGATGTAAAGCTTGCTTTTTACTGCATCTATATTATGTTTTTTTCCTTCTAATGGAACTTATTTGTTTCAGTATGTCATGTGTCTTTCTAAAGATTAAAACAGTCAAAATCTCAAATTAAAAACTTAGTGGGATAAAACTCAAAATGTGGTAACATAAAAAATATTTTGCTTGAGTAATAAAGAACCATGAGGTGGTACAGTGAATCTTCTGCTCATGCAACATAGCCAAATGGCAGTCTGATAAGGCCAGCTTGCTGCTCTTAGCCCCTAGTCTTTTTCTTTTCAAGAAAAGAAACCGTAACCTTCCTATGAACTTTTAGCTTGCAAATGACCTGATATGACATGTTTGAACTTAAAATGAACTTTCACATGAACTTTCAGTTAGTCTTCTTAGAAACATAACAGATGGAAAATGGGCAGATTGCTTAAATGTTTTAGTTTGAAGTGCTTTGACATGTACACCAGTAGAAACAGGCAAGCTATCTAATTTTGGTGTTTATGTTGCCAGTTTCATTGTGCTGCTGGATTACTTGCAGTGTTTGAGCTGAGAAGTGCTTCTGGTTTTTTTTTGTCAATGAGTGCTATGCATTTGGTTTTGTGGTATTTTTTTTCTTTGTATTACTCTTTCACCTGGAACATGAAACTCTTCCAGATCTTCACCTGAATGGAGGGATGTAGCTTTGTATTGAGAGTTAAATTAACCTCATGTCAGTCTTGAGAGAGAGCAATGATGTTATTTGAGTGGTGTGTAAAATCTGTACTAGTGACATTTACTTTTTTAGATATGCTCTGATCTGATCTTTTCAGAGTATTTGTGTAAAGCTTTGAATTGCTTCTTAAATATTTGCAAGCACAGGTTAGGCACAGGTGAACTGCACTATAATTCTGTCTCTCAAACATGAGGTGCTGATCCTGCACTGCTGATTTTCAAGGAGTAGCACCTACTGAATTTCTCCAGCTCAGGCTTGAGCCTGATGCCATCACAGCAATTTTCTCCATTTTGTTTTGGCCTCAGTATTCCTAATACTGAACATGGTTGTTGCCCTGGAATGTATATTCCAGACTGTTTCTGTTATTGACAAGAAAGCTAAAGTTAGGTTACCCCTTCACTTACTGAGCTATCAGCAAATAGCTCTCACTGCTTTCTCACCTTCTTTACCAAGTGAGGGACTGCAGTCCACTCCAGCCAGCTGCAGTAAATTGTATGCTCTCTGTGTGTGTGCAATAACTGGATATTAACAGGAAAATAACTGTTCAGTCTAAAGTCCTAAGGCTGCTTTCTGTCTTAAGTATTTTTTAAGTGCATGAATAAACATTTCAGTCACCCTTTTAAAAGGCTCATGGAAGTCATAAATTCAGTCACCAGTTTGCTGCTGTTCTTTCTAAGGCAGAAAGGATTGTTTTCTGAAAGATTCTCTCTTCTGTGGCAGTACAGCTCTCAATGATTTGCTTTTTAATTAAGTGCATTTGATTAATATGTGTCACAAAAAACTTAAATATTGATTTTTAACCACTATAGGTTTTGATGGTGGAGCAGTGAAAGTTTGTGGAGCAAAAGGATTGCCTCCTTCAACATCTTACAAGGTATTAGCTCATTCTGTGGAGTGAAAGATTTTTTTTTAATTACAAAATCTTAAATTTTGGAGAAAATGCTAAATCTTAGCACTATCCTCATCTCCTCTGCCCCAAGGGTAAAAGAAAGGAGGAAAATTTGAAAAGGCAGATCTTATTTGGTACATAAAAACCTGTTACCTTGTTTAAAAAGTGTGTATTTGTATGGATAATGATTGCCAGAGGGCATTTATAGCCCATCAGTACTGAATTCCATGTAACTTCATAATCCCTTTATCATTAGGTAAATGCCACTTACCTTGATGGCTTCAGAGCTACTGCTGTGTGTCCAGTGGGAGGCCCAAAGGCAGTACAAAAGGCAAAACGCACTGCGGAAGGTATTCTGCAAAGGTTGGTACTTGAGTCTTGGAAGGGGTTCTGGCTTTCTTTTCTTTTTTCCAGAGATGATGAAAATAGAGCAGTGACGCATGATGGCAACATTACTAACCTTGTAAGAATCCTAGAAGATTATAGTTTTCCTATTGGGATGACATTTCAAGACTTAAGTAGCCTGTTCAGGGAACCTGTTTTCAATATGTAACTGCACTTCAGCTACGTTTGACAGAGTGAAAAAAGTGCCACATGTGTTTGAAAATAAATGGCTGGATAGTAGAGAGAAACCCAAATTAGTGAGGGAAAAGCTGTGATTCAGATTAAATTTTATTAGATGCCAGAGATGAACTCATGTGAAACTAGTTTTCAGGAGTTTCACAGAACTTTTTATGAAAAGTCATAGTGGTATGAAACGTAGGCAGTTTACCAAGTTCATGTTTGAAACACAATTATTTTACTACCTTTTAAAATGTGACCCAGTGATTGTTTTGTGCTTTGTTTTTTTGCTAAAACAATTTTACAGTTCTAAGGCAGACTGATAAGCCTCTAGCTGTATTATCATGCCAGTATATTTGGGCAAGGAGGGATTCCTCTTAAATATAATTCTGTATCGGGAGTCTCTCAGTGCTTACTCCAGTAACTCCAGTCTTTCTAGTTATGAGATCTATTTCCTTGTGCCATGTTTTATATAAAGCTTCCTCCCAGTCCTGTTGTAGACCCATGCAGAAACTACACTTGGAAAGTCAGAAATACAAGGTTTACTGTGAACTTGGAGTGATTGTTCATGTACCTATGTGCAGCACTGTAGGGAAGGGGGAGTTGTCTGACTTCCCTGAAGAGACATGGCAGATGAGAGCAGGCTGATAGGGGCTGTGTAATTGCAGATGCAAAAAGCTTGTGTCCAAGAGCTATTGAGAAAATCAAATGATGTAAAAACTTTCAGGAAGTTACAAAGGCTCAGAGACTCAGAACCTCTGAAAAACCAATCTTTCTGGAAGCTGGATGATTATTTTAGGGAAAAAAATAGGATAGTGTGTTTTCCATTTCATATTAGCTCTTGGACGTTATTTCAGACTGGACTATGTGAATCTTTTGTTTGAAACAGATTGTGGTGCTGCTGCCTCTGTGACATGTAGAAAATTAATTCAGCCTGTTTACTGTGTTCTCTTGAGTAATCATCAGAGGAAAGCTGATTTGAGGTAGTTGAAGGCCGATTAACTGGTATGATAAGTGGCCTCTAGCCCATTAGGCATGCCTGTGGGCAAGTTCTCTGTTTTGAAAATTATAATATGCAAAAATATATTCTCCATCTCAAATGTAGTCTTAAACAGCTTAATATGTGGAATTGTTTATTTGACACATCAAAAGATTGGTGTATGTCAGCCCAGACAGAGAATAAGAATTAAGCTGTTCTTATTCCTCTCAAAGAATGCTCTATCAGTGACTATAACTCTTTAGGAAACGTTGACATCACTCATTTTACCAGTTTCTGTTCATAAAATCATAGAATTGTCAAGGTTGGAAGAGACCTTTAAGATCAGCAAGTCCAACCATCAACCCAGCTCCATCACTGTAATCCCTAAATCACATCATCCAGACACCTCTTAAACACCTCCAGGGATGGTGACTCCACCACCTCTGTGCGAAACCTATTCCAATGCCTGACAACCTGAACAGTGAAAATTTTTTTTCTGATATCTAATCTGTATCTCCCCTGTCTCAGCTTAAGGCCATTTCCTCTGGTCCTCTCACTGCAGGCACAGTAGAAGGAGCCTCATCCGCAGTACACCCTCCTTTCATGTGGTTGTAGAGAGTGATGAGGCCCCTCCTGCGCCTCCTTTTCTCCAGGCTAAACAACCCCAGCTCCCTCAGCCATTCCTTATAAGACATGTTTTATAGACCTTTCCCAAGCCTCATTGTCTTTCTCTGGATGTGTTCCAGCACCTCAATATTCTTTTGAAGGTGAGGGGCCCAGAAGTGGACACAGCACTCGAGGTGTGGTGTCACCAGTGCCGAGTACAGGCAGACAGTCACTGCCCTGGTCCTGCCGGCCACACTACTGCTGATACAGGCCAGGCTGCCCTTGGCCTTCTTGGCCACCTGGGCACAGACTGGCTCATGTTCAGCTGCTGTCAGCCAGCACCTAAAAGTCCCTTTCTGCCAAACAGGTCTCAGGCCACTCTCACCCAGCCTGTGGCGCTGCCTGGGGTTGCTGTGACCCAAGTGCAAGACCCAGCACTTTGCCATACTGAGTCAACTTCAGGCAGTTGTCCTTAGGCCTTTCTGTTTGAAAAGAATATTCTAAGGACATGATCTTTCAGCTACCCAGCTTCCAGTCTGTTCCAAGTTAAGTTCTGCCCAGTAGTCTAATGGCAGCAAGTGCAGAATAAGGTGCACAGATTTAAGCAGCTTCATTTTTACAGGTCAAATTAGTTGTTAGCCTAAGACATTTTGCAGCTTGTAAGATGACTTCTTTTGCGTCTTTCTTGTGTACTTCTCCTTTACTTGTTTATTCATTGTTGAAAGCAGAAGCGATTTGGCAATATGTGTGTGAAGAAGTCTTCTTGAAATAGTCTCTGGTGTCCTTTCATTTTCTCTGTTGCATTACTAACACATGAAATGGCTAAAAATGACCTGCAGAATGTATTTTGAACTGTAGTATCTGTAACTGTAATGTTTGTAGATAAATAATTTAAAATAAGTTGGTACAGACGCAGTTTGCAAATTTAGTTACCTTAAATGAGGTTGTCTGTCTTATTTTTTTTTTAATCTCATGAAAAATAAAGGTGGCCTCGTTTGTGATGCATGAACACCCTTCCATCTCTTTACAGCAATTAAAAAACTGTATTTTGTATTTAAGTCCTGTACATTGCTTCACTATTTCAGGTGCCGTGCTAATATTTATAACAACAATGATATATTAGCAGTGTATTCAAAATGTTCCACCAATGCAAAATATTTGTATAATCCTAACATAATTCCAATATTTCAACTGATAAAACCTTTTATACAGCTACTTGCCAGGGTTAACTTCTGTGGACCACACAGGGCTTCTTCAGATTATCATTTCAAGACAGTTTACTAATTAAAAAAAAAATCATTTGTTGCAGGACTCGTCTTATTTTCAGTCAGCTTGGGTATGAAGATTACAGTGCAGTTAACATACAGGTTTTAGGGTCTGAAGATACATATGGACCTCATGCTAGAAGGAGTATAGATGGTGTAAGTATGCAGTGGAGTGTTCTTAAACTTTTACTGACCTCTTTTAATCTTTCCATATTGTTATCTTTTCCACAACTTTAAAGGAAGTCACTATCATCTTGGGAATTTCACCCCTTCATGTTGCTAAGAACTCACTGTCACTACTTAATGTACAAAATTAATACTGACAAGGTCTTTGCAGTATTGGGTCTTCCAGAAGTGCTGATATGAAATCTTAAAAAAATGTTGTACTCTGTTCTGATGTTCTCCATCTAAAGAAATATCTTACTACAAAAACTTCTGTGGCATAGACTTAAATTGCATTAGATGTAATGCTTAAAGACCACATTATAAATATTGCAATCAGGAAATCTCAGCATGAAGGTTGCCTGCACAACTTTAAAGTTGTCTGTGAGTACTATTTGAGAAATAATCTTCAACTGTAATTCTGCACTGTGTTTTGTGACTGTGTATGTAAGAATATGAATGATGGCCATAGCCACTGCAGCTGTGATATCCATGGTCTGTTTTCCTAATCTAGAGAATGAAAGTCCTTTTTAAAGGAAGAAGACTGTAAATCATGTCCTCACTTAGATGCACTTTAAATATTTAGACAGTTTAGTTTGTTCCAAAACAGTAGCATTTAATTCTTCTTTGTCAGTGGCAGTCTTGCGAAACTCTTAAGGTACACGTGGCAAAACTCAACTCTTGAGTTTGTTCTTCCGAGTGCCGATGTTTAATAGCCAACAGTTTGTATCTAAAGGAAACAAGAATGTGATGTGGAGAAGGACAGTGAATTTCTTAATAGTGAAATTCAGTGCTCTTACAAATTGGTCAAGTTACATCTGCAGCTATTCCTTTCAGTGCTTGAGTTTCAATTGCCTTCAGCAAAGCAGCAAGAGTTTCTTCCTGAAGACTGAGCTTTATAATGTGGTCTTTTTCATTTTAGGACCATAAAACCTGCAATTTTAAGTGTCTTACTAAGAGTGCAGAATCAAAATTCTGAAACATAGGAACAGATGTTCCAGATGTTCAACTTGTCTGTGTTTTGTTTGTACCAACTCTTTATCATTATGCATTGTAATATATTCTTCAATTAAATTGTTAATATAGAAAGTTTTCTGTCTCATTGTACGAAGTGAATAATGAGTTGAAGAAGAGCAATTTCTCCTTCCTGATTGTTCAGTTTGCCTTGTTTAGAGTGCATTAATGACATTTTTTAAATGCAGGAGAGTATTTGTAGTACTTTCTGTATTTCCAGCCTCAGTTCCCAGGTCTTATATTAAAAGTAAACAGAGTGTTATCGCCATTGTATATGCTTCTCATACATGCCTGAAACAGGATGTGAGAGCTAAGGCTGAAATACAGGAAATCACTCTATTGCCTTCCCCCTTCACGCTTCCTCCAGCATTTCAGAAGAACCTAGCCAGGGGAGCTTTCATCTGGAAAGCAGCCGTAGTAGCTTGAGAAAAAGGTTTGGGGAGTGGAGTTCGCTTCTCCATTTAACATACAAAGTCATAGAATCCCAAGAAAAACATTTGCCCATTGGGGCTTCAGGTAGGGATAATGTAGTCCCTTAAATGCTCCTTTCCTACCCTGTCTTTCCATGAAAAATTAGACCTGGTAATTTGGGTTACAGATCATAGTGCTCAAAACCAGAGCCATACTCTGCTAGGCAGTATATTAACATATAAGGAAAATAGTTCCTGCTTTGAAAGTTCTGCCACCTAAATTTGAAGCAAAAAAGCAAATATGTAAGTGAATACCAAGACAGGGTAAGCTGAACAATATGTGGAGCTCAGTGTAGGTGTATGGTGTGGCTGAACTCCTTGTGCAGATCTGTCAAACTGGTGCAAAGGTTTTCCTTTGCAGCTATGAAATCACTGTGCATCCCAGCCTTATGTACACCTGCATACTGTAGTCTGAGCTGCTCTGTGGAGTATTGACTGTTCCTGACAACACGAAATATCCTTAAGAGACAGGAAAGGGTGGCAAGCACGTCTTTTTCTCAGACTTCTCTGCCTGTTGATGTGCTTGCTGCCTGTCAGTCTGGGAGTTTGCTTTATCAGTACTGGCCCAGTGTGAGCTAGAAAGGGACCTGAATCAGCACTGAGTCATTTCAGTGGTGTTTGATTTTTAATATCTCCTGTTCTGTTGGGGAGGAAGTAGTTATAACAGTGACACAGCGTCAGTGAGTTCATGGTTTAGAAATACGAAATGTGCTTCATGTAGAAGGTGTCTATTAATAGTAGGCATTAGAGTTTGCTACATAAAAACTGTATGTGCTGTTAGTTTTCAGCTAACCCTTTGTTAACTGATTTCCAAGACATTGTTAAGAGTTGGTTTTGCTGGTTTTTTGTTTTAATTCTGATACTGTAAGATTAATGACTTCAGCCTATATACCCAGCTGTATACAAGGTTCATCCACTCAAAACAGGATTCAGCTTATTTTCATAGACCATTTTATCTTGCATTTGCAGGCAAGGAAGTAAACATGGAACTTTACATGGAATGTTGATTATATGGTACAGTTTAGAACCAGAAAGCAGATGTGAATGCATGAATATGTTTTTTGCAAGAATATTTCCTGTAGATTTTTATTTGTAGTAATTTAATGAATCTTGTGATAGCTTTGGGAACACTGAATGTTGAAATTACGCATTTGTTGGGTTTGTTGTATGGATGCATACTTTTTGTGTAGGAGCTCTTTTTTTACAACAACATAGTGAAACTTCTGAACTGGAAAACTGACTTCTTATCTCTGTTACCTTAATCAGGACATCTCTTTCGGTATTCATAAAAGGAAATTTTTATCCTTCAAGTGATGCGTGATCTACATGATCAGAAATATTACCTCTCCTACCTTGGCTCCACTAAACTTCTATTTTAGGGTTTGCCTGCATGAGTATTGAGATTATCTAATACAAATGTGAATCAAGTTTGCAGGATTTCCCACGTGAGAGTATTGTGGCAGGTATTTTCCAGGCTGGGAGCTCGATGGCTAGGAAATGTACTGTGTCTTTGAGTATGTCTACCTAAGGTTACTTTAAAAAAAAAAAAGGGGGGAAGCAGTTATGTTTATCATTGATGTATCTCAGAGTACCTCTGTGTGTATATGCCACTAGAATTGGGAGTAGAGAAAAATAATTTTTCAGCTTCGTGAATGTTTAGGGCATTGGTTTAAACATGATAAAACAAGAAGGCCCCTAATTTTGAATTTCAGCTGATCACCAGCTAAAAAGTAGGAAGTTTCCTTCCCTTGGTATAACCTGATGTGGGTGATCCTCTTCCTGTAGGGGTTTTGTCATGTATTTGAGTTGGAATAGAGGGATTTAGTAGTCTGTTAACATAATGGTCTCTTTAGAATACCAAAAGCTACCAAATTTAAAAGAATTCATTAGATAGGGCATTTAGAGATTTTTGAACTGCTCTGAGCTCTGTAGAAGAACAAAACAAAACAAAAAACCCCCACCCAAATGTAGGTATTTTTTTCATGCTTTCATGAAGCACATCCTTTCCTGTTGACATAAAGAAGGATATAAACACTGGAAGAAATCTCCTGGTATCTTGTGGTCAAACTTGCCCTCTTTTAAATTTTATACTGATATAAGTAAACCAAGAATTTCACATAAGTTTACCAAAGAATCTTTAAAAACGTAATGTTCGTTAACCAAAAAATAAGAAAAGCTGACTTCCAGAAAGAAGAAATGCTCTGCTGCAGAACATACTAACAGAGTAGTGCTGTGTGAGAAACTCCTCACAAGTGGGTTTTGATGCCTTGTGCAGTCTCATTTCATATATATTTGCACTTGTGTTTTAGGACAAGTAAGAGACACTCAGAGAGAGACTTTATTGTGAGCATGTTTCGCATATTTGAAGATTCAAAGACAGACCAAAGATAGTTCCTTCTGGTGCTTGCAAAGTCTGGAATAAATAGTCTTTACCCTCAGTAAGACCTGATGCTTGCTCTAAGACTTTCACTCAGTGTATTGATTCCAGTGGTAGATCCTTCAGTGGCTGAAAATAGAGTTTTTGGAGAAGTAAAATTTTAAGTGAGAGACAGTGCTAATCTGCAAGGACAGGTGTTCTGACTAGAGTAGGGAGCACAGTACTGATTTGGTTTACCTTTAGAGGGAGCATCTGCTCTTCTGTCTGAAAACGTGGTGGTTTTTACAGGTTCTGTTCTCATGTTTATCTCCCAAGGATTAGGTTTTAATTCTTTTCTGTGGACAGATCTGCTTCCTTCTTGATGCTAAGAGAAGTGAACCTGGCTCTCTAACTTGGCCCCGGAGTACTCTCAGTGCACTTAGAATAAGAGCAAAGTTTGTTTGCCAGTTCCACCGAGAGTGAAGCCAAGTATTTGGTATTGTTAGTTACAATACTTGTTTCTTGGAGAATGTTGGAGAAAAGGCACAGTGCCCTAGTGATTTGAAATACCCAATTGCTGATTCCACGGTAGCAAAATGAAGATAGTGGAAACTTCACAGCAAATCATAGTGATGGTGGATAAAAACTCACCAAATTATTTAACTCGAGTGCTGAGCTGCAGTTATTTTTCAGTTTTGTAAGTTTAACCGATGTTCTGCATCAAAGCTAGTCTAATTTCAACCTTTTTGAAGCAGGGTCCTCGGGAGGCTGTTATTTGGCTTGCTGTACACCATAAACAAAGAGAAGCTGTAGAAATCTTCTCCAAAGAGATTGCACCAGCTGGAACTGGCATGGGTAAATACTCATATCATCGTCTAAGAATTCCAAAGTTACTTTTTCTTTTTATTCTCTGAGGATGACTTGCACCATAAACTTAGTTATGTTAAGCTTCATTGTGTTGTTCATAGTGAAATAATAATATTTAAAGGTATATAAGCTTCGTGTAGAAATGCGACCCATGGACATTTGCAGAATGATAAAATGAAAGTCCTGGAAGTTCACCTTTGTATTCCTTTGAGATTCTTTAGTATTCCCTTGCTGCTACTGTTCCTTTCTAGTTTTTTTGCTTTTCCTCATTTGCCTGTTTTCCTACATGTGATTGCAGTGATGTGCAACAGTGATTTACTTTTTTACCGTGTTCCTAAAACTTAATAATGCTGTTAAACTTGGCTGGCGATAAACACTGAGTGTTACTCAGCTGGCAAAAATTTACCACGGTGTCCAGCCATAACAGTGCAGTTTATGAAGAGATGTGCAGTCTCAGAGTTTTGAAGGTTCTCTTCATACTTTATTATCTGGTGTTACTGCAAAGGATTTTTATTGATGCTACTGTACTTTTAACCTTTCTAATGTATATCTGTTTGTGTAAGTAATTACAACTTTCAGGTATAATTAAAAGAATTTGATACTGCGGTGATGGTGCTGACAACCTGCATCTTAATCCACAGTGCATATTAACTGCGCAACGTAAATTCTCATCCTGCATTATTAAGTCTAACCTCAGGTTATTCTGTCCTCGACATTTAATTTTGTGATGTACTGCAACTATTGCAAGATTTATTTTTTAATTGACGTGTGAGGTAAAATCAAACCTTAATTTAATTAAGTCCATCTTAGTTTTGAGGGTGTATTTCTAAGTATTTACCTAAGGGTCACGTAACGTGAAATGATCTGTGCTCCTATTGCTTGCCAAATGTTTGTTACAAAACCCTATTTGTTCTTTGTACATGTTCATTGGTTTCTCTAAATTTTCTGAGGGGACCCACTGTTTGATTATTTTGAGCAAAATTTTTTTCCGTTCTACTCCCAAGTCCCTTAAGTGTCACCACTATATCCATCTGAGTTTCAAGCTCGTTCATGTGTTTTGTGCATAAATCATGACTACTCATCCCACTTCTGTTATCCATTTTAATGAATTTAAATTTTGACAGCCTATTTTGAGGACTAGAGCTTGGATATTTTGCAGTGCCTTCTGCATACTTTAATGAAGACTATATCTAGGATTTACATAGATCTTCAAAATTAAATTCCATGGGCTTAACCTGAAGCTCTGAAGTTCCATAGCAAATCTGAAATCCCGATCAGTGGAGAAATAGTTAGGTGTTGCCTTGCAATTAAGGAACTAATTTTTTTTTTCAGTGGATTAAAAATTGTATAGAAAGGTGCACATTCTGTGTTATATGTTATAGTCTTTACCATAGTAGCAGAGAACAGTTTAATGCAGGTTGGGTTTTTTTTTTTTTAAAGTTGTGTTTGTAGAGACAAGGTCAGTGCATGGCCTTTTTTTTTTTTGTCCCTACAATGTAGATATGATCATGTAGAACTAACTGTAAATATTCATTGAGATAATATTTTAAAATTTTGCAATTTTGAAGGCTGATTAGTAGGTCAGCATTTACCATCGATGTAAGTTGCTTCTAAAGACTTGGGGTTTTCCTTACGAATGAAGGATGCTGTTTTCAGTTGGACCAAACTATCATTTCTTTAGCTAGTTAGGGTATCATAATTGACATTGTTTCTCCTTTTTCATAGTGGTCTCTCCATAGCAGACTATGAAAGTAAAAATCTATTCTTACTATTTATTCTATATAATAAGCATAGACAATCTCCTAGGAGACATCCTTTTGAATTAAGGAAAGCTGGGTGGATTTTAAAATCCATGCTTATTTGTAAGATCCAAAACTAATGGACCTGTACTTGTCTCTCCATTCTTAATCTGTGCTTCTTTTATGAAGCAATTGCTGTGTATATAAACCAAGTTTGAAGTCTGAAGGTGTTGGTTTTATTAAGCTTTCAGTTTTTTCCTTTTAGCACTGATCTTTGGAGAATGAAAAAGTGAAAAATCTGCACTACATGGGTTGAGTGGAGTATGTGTAGAATTGAAATGGAGTTACTGTAACACATGAAGGTCTGTGCCTTGAGGTGGCTTTCTGTTCTTGTTATCAGGGCTTTCAGTGATGAAACAAATGCATTCCTATGTGGAGTTGGGTTAGGCAGTCTGTGGATGATGGTTGGGGTGCTGGGTTTGTTTCCTAAAGGAACAGTTTAAGCTTTTTAGAACATCCTATAGCATTTTTTCCTCAAAAAAACCCTCAACCTGTTTCAATTTATAGAACTGCTGCTAATGAGCAGCAACGGGAAAGAGGCTATTTCTGGAATCATCTGAGGCATCTGGTGATAAATAGCACTTTTCCTTGCCAGGTACAGGACTGCAAAAAGGGTTTTGGCTTCCATAACATAACATAAATGACTAGTGTCAGAGGGTATCAGAGCTGTGTACTGACGTGCTTCCAAGTGCTTGAACAACTACATAGTCATTCTTTTTTTTAATTCGTGGAAGATACACTGGGTCTGCTTCATACAGTCACTTCTTTCAGTTGCTGTTGTGTGGTAAATTTCTCTGTTACCTGCACCCATAAACTCTTGTGTAAGCAAAGAAGGGTCAGATTTGGGATCTAAATGCTTAGTAAGCTACTTGTTGATGTGGAATATGTGTAAAGCAGTGACTAAGAGAATCTTTTTAATTTTCTTTCTTCAGTGAGATATTTTGCAACACTGCTAACAGTAATTAGCGGTGTACTAATAACTGCATCAGCTTAATGATGCTTAGTTTCTGACAGGTAGAGTAGACTTCCAGACCTTGCTGTGAAGAGCAGAACAAGGAATTCTTGATGCTTAATTGTCTTAAAATGGGGCAGCTCCACAGACAAGACTTGCAGAGATGGGCAAGTGATCTTGGGAACAGAAGCTAGAACGAAGACTGTTGAGATTGTTGTTGTCCTGGGTGAATTCTCTTGTAACAGCACCTGGTGTTCATTTCCCTCCTCCTTTTCGCTCAGCATTTTCCCTCCTCTCTATTTCACTGGGACGTTTTTGCACATGATTACAATTCTTCAGAGTGTCACAGCTTCAGTGAGAGGCAGAGCAAGCCCTATGACAGTTTGGTCTTCCTTGTGGGAGGGTCAGAGCGTCCACAGGCAGAGAACCCAGAACTTGAGCCTTGCGTGTCCTGTGTAAGTGCTCTGGGCAGTGAGCACCTGGGATCCTATTCTGTACCGTGCTGCACCACTTTTTCTCACTGGGCATTGAATTAAAATAGCTGTGGCTGCTGTCTCTTATATGGACAGAGAATGCCTATCAAATGTGTTTTTGTGCTGCCCACATGGATCTGTGTGATGTAATCTCATGTGGCTTTGTTCTGCCAAAATGGTGGCAGTTGTGGGGATACACACCAAGTGAGATTTTAAGCATGAGTGACTTTTCCTGGTGAAAATCCTTTAAACAGTAACGCCCTGTGTTTCACAGATTGCCAGCTTGGTCATGCCCCTCCCAACTCTCCTACATTAGTTCACTTTCCGGAGGTGAGATAGTGACTATGAGAGTCATTGCAAATCACCCTTCTTTCTTGTTTTGCATATTCTTTTAATGAAGAACTGAGGAAAAGCAGGAACAAGTTACAAATCTTTCATAATGGACATCAGGGAGGAAGGAGAAGTTGTTTATTTGCAGGGTGATGTCACCAGAAAAATAACTTAATTCAGTTATTTTTGGACATTTAAGAGTGACCTTTAAAAAACAAAGTACACTTTCAGATCTGTACTGGACAAAAAGAAAAAAAGCAAAAAAAGGGAAATAGTTTCTTTTCTGCTTGGACTGTATCTTGTGGTTGTGGAGTACTGTTTTTAACTATATTTTTCTTTCCCCTCAATAGCAGTTTGGTGTTTGTTACTCTTAAGTGATGTGTAGGCAGTTGTGCAGCAGCTTTTATCCAAGAATCTTTAGCAAGCTGTGTAAGGATGACCAGCTAAGCTTTCTAACATCTAGTAACATTGGAAACTATTCTGTTTGCATTACAGATGGTTTCCTGAGAAAGCAAGCATGACCACAAAAGAATGTGAATCAATAATCCTTGATTCTGCTTTCCCTGTAAGAAATGCTGAAGAGCAACTCCACCAGTATTTATGGGGGACCAAGCTTAAATTTGGCTAAAATTTAGGAATGGGGAGTAGAGGAGAAGAGAGATTGAGGAAAGAGGTTTGATGATTCAGAATAAAGGTGGAGAGTCTCAAGAGCTCCTGCTGCATCTTTTGTAGTGAAATCCAGGAACACTGTCACTTCTAGTGTTTCATCAGGTGGTTTTAGCCTGCTAGTCACTACTTGAGCAGCTGTGAGTTGGAGTTGATAGGTAGTCTTATTTTGGCAATATCATAATATGAAAATTATTAATTGCAGGTAAAATAGGTATTAATTTCTTTAATAATCAGTACTAAAAGCCCAGTTTTGGTATTTTTCACTTAGGCTGAATTTAAATTACTTGAGTCAAAATTTTTTACCTATTTGCATGGTAACTTTTTGAGGGGAATTTTCAGTTGCGGTTTTTCAGACTTCACAGGGGACAACAGTAAAATTAAAATAAATTCATTTTCTTCCTGTGATTAAAAAGCACATCACAATAATTTTTATGAGGAACGATCTTCATAATGCTTCACTTCAGAGACTTAAAACTTTGGATGTTAGTTCTTGAGTATCAGATGTGCTTTTTAGTGAATTTGGAATCTTAATGTCAGTATTTAATAACTTCTGACTTACTTTGAAGCATATGATTTTTGTATATGATACAATTTTTGGGCATTTGTGTATGTCAAGGGTAATAAAACTCAGGCCTCATAAAAGGAGAGCATTGTATAGCTTCTGATCAATTTGAGAGTGCTGATTCCTCCCTGCTCCTCTCCACGTCAGTAGAAAGACAACCATCTAAAGGCTTTCTGACGATCTGAAATTCTCAATTTCTCATCCTCTGTGTAAAAAGGAGTGCTGTCTATATGTTGAAATGGGCTGAAGCCTGTGCATGTTTGTGCTATGCAATATGGACAAGGAATTAGACCTGCAAGAGAGAATTTTGAGAATGTTGCATTTTTTAAGTCAACAGTGAACGACTGAGATTTTATTAGTTATTCCCCAAGTTTTTTTTCCGAATGCTTTTTAAATTTCCATTGTTTTTGTTGAAGACCAGCAGGACACATTAGTGTACTTCCACAGAAATTGTTTTTAAGTATTATTAAAACTGCAGATGAGACTCTTAAGCCCAGAGAAGAATTTGAAGTTACTGTATATAGACATGCCATGTTGGAGAGCGATTTGGTGTTTATTTTCTGTTTGGAATGGAAGACGTTTACTGTAAACTTCTGTTGAGTATGGTATTTAGTTCACAAGTTCAAACACTTAATCAGTTTTCATGTGGATTATGCTGCTCTGATGGACTTAAAGGGATACATACTATAAAAAAAAAAGGCCAAACATGCCTTATCCCATCTTTTAATTTTTTTTTTTACAGTTAATACTTGAGTTTAACATTTTAATTTATAAAATTATTCTTTCTGTTTAGTCCTCAATAGTCTGAAAGTTGATAATAACGAGGATTAGTTTTAGCAGCAACCAGCAAGTTTGGTTGGCTTTATGCATGTTGGTCTCCTGAAAAAAGGAATAATTTTCATTCTGTACTGTTCAGTCCCAGTAGTGGGGTCTTCACAGCTGTTTTCCTGTTCTGTAAAGTGAGATCCCTGTGCTTGGCAGTGGAGAATCCTGGACACACAGACTCAAATTTTTAAATCTGTAGCAGGCTATGGGAGTTCAGTGCAGTTCTGCAATGTTTGGTCCATAGAAGTTCACCCTCACTTCATAAAAGCTAGCAAACACAGACCTGGTTTGTATTACTCCGTGAAAGTGTCTTCATTATGTACAGTCCAGTCAGCTAAATGGTTAGAATTTAAATAATTTCTGTTGGTTCAGTACATTTATGTTGTCTTCTTTAATTCAGATACCTTATTCTGAATGAAATGCGGTGTAGAAGAGGCTCAAGAAGAGCCTTACTGTGGGAATCTGGCGTTCATAGTTTCACGAGGGTTCAGTAGCTAAGAAATGTTTTACTAATAGCTGAAATCATGTACTGACCCTTATTTCACATTGAAGTGACCGGAGTTTGACACTAAGATGACAGCTGGTTAATACAACTTGAGATTTTAAAGTGCTTGAGTATATGTAAATATTTTGACTGATGTCCTAAGTGTGTTGGAAGATGCTTTTAAAAATGTCCTTGTTGTAGCAGTTTACTGCAGTCCCCAGTTTTTGGAGAATAATACTGCAGAAGATAAACTATCTGCTGTTTCCAGAGGACATAGATAGAATAATTAAGAATGTACAGTTGACCCCTGCAAAAAAAAAAAAAAAAAAAAAAAGTTATATGCATTTTGTGCTGGTTCTCAATCATATTGTAAGAACTGCTGAGTATAAAACCTCAGTTTTATAAAACCTCAATAGAGATTTCAGATTTCTCTAGTTTGAGCACTTAAAAAAATAATGCCTGGCACGTGGCATACTTTGTCTGGTTTTTATATATAAATACATGAGTCATTCCTTAGAATATGCAGTAAATATATTAATAACCTATTGGCTGAGCTAATTCAACCACTGGAAATGTAAGAGACATTGCTGTATCTTGAAATTCCGTGAAACTTCAAAAAAACCCCTTAAGTTTTATTAAACTTAAGGTGCTTAAAGCTTTTTAGATTTCAAGTAGTTGGAGCATTTTCATGCTTTTTTGCTCCAAAACATTTTACAAAATGCTTCATGCAGTCTAGCATCCTTCGTATATTGCATAAAGGTTTATTCAGTTGCAAAATATACAGAATTGTACAGAAGTTTGGGGTTTTCTGACAGAAGTAGATTAAAGAATAAGAAGTGTTAATCCAAGAGTGGGTGTGACCATTCAAGTAGGACTGGAATAGGACAGAGGGAATACTAAGGAGGCAAAACATCAGGCTTTTCCACCATCTGTAAATCAAGCTGGGAATAATGAGAGCTGGAAGGAATGAAGCTTGTTTTGCTGGAAATTTGCATCTCATATGTTGATTGCAAGTTCCAGCCAGAGTTTTTTCTGCTGTGGGGTATTTTACTGGGTGTGGTATATATGACACAGATTATAATGTATTAGAACATGGTGGTTCTGCATATTAAAATAGGTGCTTATTTGGGCTGATTTTATGCATCTTTTGCTAGGGCTGGTTTTCCATGGATCCATTCCCTGAACTGCCCCAACTGAGAGCAACATTGGTTTTCCCAAGTACTCTTTTTGTTTGCCTGCTACCTCTGTTCATGAAATTTAACAGAAACTTCCTGTCTTTTCCAGCATATCATACATGATTTTTAGAAGAGTTTGTATTTGCAAGTCCATCCACAGATGGGTTGTACAGAGTGAGAAAATAAAGATCAAGAGGCAGCTGGAGAGATAAAACATACATGGGAAACCAGAAGTGGTCAAGCTGTTGTAGCAAGGAGGTGTATCCTGATTGGGTTTCCCCATGTATTATTTACATGGATATCTGTAACTACATCTCTGCTCGTGAGGGAGTGCCAGTCATGGGGTGTTAGTGTGCTTTGGTATTCTTGAGATTTTTCTCCATCCTTCAGATTTGGATCAAATTTGCCACTGGACTCAAAATTTGGGAGTCTGCAGGTGTGCTGGCAGAATCATGGACACGAGGAAAACCTGACAAATAATTATAAAATGTACATATATATACAGAGGCTATACATGGGTTTTGGTTTTTGTAAGATGCTTAGGCTGAAAATGAGTAAGACTTAAAGCAGGCTAGAAGAGAGAGTCATAAAATGAAAAGACAGGATAAGACTATGAAGAATTGTTCAGGTTAACCAAAGAAAAGCACTTTCTAACTAATAATTCATTTATTTAATAGCGTCAATGTAGATTTAAACCTTTAAACACAGAATCCAAAGGAAGGGTCCCATACCAGGGCTTGGTCTCCTAGAAAGGAGTAGATTTACTAGTCTTGATGTCTGAAGTTTTTCCAACCATGTCATATATTTGGGAGTTAATAAAAACAGTGGAATTCCAGTGGTGTAATCTGCAGTTCTCACTGGTTTTAAATGCCCAGCCATCTGGAGAATTTGTAGTTCTCAGGCTCGGCCCCTGGACACTGTGAGGAAATGGAAGACTTTTGGATCAGACGCTTGAATCAAAGTAAGTGTCTTGATACACAGTGTGATGATTACACGAGGCAAGTACTGTACCTACAGATGAACAGGAACAGGATATAGATACACTGAAAGGAAGGTCTCCCATCTAAAGGTAATCACCTCTTTTTGCAGTGCATCAGCTTGATGCCATTCTGACACACAGAAGCTGGCAGAGAGTGGTTGTGAGTTCATTAGCTTGAAACAAAGCAATTTGTTCTAGAGGTTCACTGGTAGCAGATGAGACAATACTTTTATCTGCTTTGAGGCACTGAGGAATGGAGCTCTGATAACAAAAAATGGTCATGTGAAGTTTCTGGGAAAGGAGATCAAGAGTTTCAATGTAGCTGAGAATCTTAGTGCTTTGAGACTGCAGCCTGATTGATATTCTCTACAAGGATGACAAATTGTTTGTGTCACTGTAGATAAAGATAAGTCTTCCAGAAAGGAGGGAGAGCATCTGTACCAATATTTAAGCAAGCAGTGCAATGTAAGCATAAAGTACAGCATGAGGAGATACTTCTCTGAGAAGTTTTCTTGGGACGATGGTTGATCCAAGGGGATCATAATCTAATTAGCAGAATTAGGTCTGGCCACAGTGACAGGTTCACCATTACCTGGATGTACAGCACCTTCCGTTGCCTTCTTTAGGTTTACTGGAGAAATGTAATAGGAATCTGAGCCATGGGTTGAGATGAGGTGTCGTGCTTTTGTGCTGTTTACAGAATTAACAAACTGATTGTGGCTTACAATCAGTGATTTAAGATTTGCTTTGTCTTCTCTGCCTGAAGCCTAACTAGGAATTTTGTATGGATAAAAATTAAACTGGACTTAAAAACGCTTCCACCTTATTTATATTCACATAAACAATAATCATGGCATAGACCTTAATAATGTTGCAACTGGGATATCCGTGTAGCTTTACTCTGCAGTTGCAGGGATAGCTGTAGTACCTCCAAAGGCAGATCTGCTGTTACAGTAGCTTGTGCTGGAGAACTTTGAAAGAGCAGCAGTAGCAAGCAGCACTAGAAGGTTATCTTAGCCTCTAGGTGTGAGCAGTTGTTGCTCTTGCTTGGATTGTTTTCTTGTCAGTGTTGAGGACTACTTTGTTGTAGGAGCCAAGATCCATTGTGTGAAAGCAGGCAAGTGAAGAGCTTGCTTTCAGGACGGTGGAATTGATGTTGGACAGATCTGGTATCCTTAATGAGCAGTTCAGCTGCCTAGCAGGAAGTGACCCATATGACAGTCCACAGATAATGTAACTAGCTTTATGGGCTTATATTTTCAACATGACCTTACCATATCCACCCTCCTTCCCCAGCAACCTTAGTAAACAAACTAGGCACATAACTCAATAAAATCACTGTAGCTGGTTTTGTTGCTGAGTGGCAGTTCTGCTTGAATGAGTGCACAGGTAAGATGTATAGGGCTGAAACCTCACTGGATCATTTAAAATTATGTAATACTCATGTAAGGGATTCTTGGATATTCTGTCCACCACCACATTTTTTTAGCAGTACTTAGTGAGTAGGGAGGTGGTTATTTGTGGTACTGTTTCTTTTGAAGGCAGTTTTTTTTCCTCTTTACTATCAAACATCATAGACTTTTGGGGAAGTTGGTTCTGTTGAGCATGAATATGGCTAGGCTGTGTAATCTCTGCTGCCACTGGTACATGTCCACATGGACAAGGCAGCCTGTCTGCTCCAGCCTGTTCTAGAGTAGAACTCATCACTGTTAGCTTTAGTATCACAACAGCACAGTTACATGGCTTTTAGTTTGCTTGGAGCACGAACAGAGGGAATTCACACCTGGAGAAAGCATGAAGCCCGTTTTATCCAGAATTAATCTGGCCAAATACACTATGTGGGCAGCCTTCCACAGCACTTGTTTCTAAAAGGGACTGCTTAACACAGTTATTAATGAATTCCTAGGCTGATTTAATATATGCGTTTTTCTGTTTCTTTCCCCTGCAATACTGTTTGGAGCTCTGATGCATCATGTATTCATTCCTGCTGTCCATGCCAGAAAGAAGGCTGAGAAGCTATGCTCAGGATGAGGAGAGCAGAACTGTTTCTTTCAGAAATACTGAGCTGGTAGATGGGTTTAATGATAGTAGAGCCTGGCAACCTGATATTACAGTGCTGAGTTACCACACATCTGGGTTCATGCTAGTGCCTTAAGCCCCTAAATTGCCTATGTATCACAGAGAGAGAATTGAATCTGCAGTACTCAGCACCTTAAAATAGCAAAGCTAGTCTAAATGCTAGAGAGAATGATTAAAATTAAAGTTAATTTAACAAGCAAAGTCTTATTAAACAAATGTTAAAAGAAACCATGGTCCATCAGAATTGTTTCTCTGCTCTCTTTGAAAGTAAATAAAACAAGAATGACAAAAAAACTAAAGCTAAGTTCTTTTTCTGTCTAATGTATTACCTCACTGGCATTGATATGCAGAATATTTGGAAGAAGATTCTAAAGATTTAGTTTATGCTTTGCACGTTGAAACTTTTTTTGGTTAAAATTCACAGTTACGTGTTTTGCCTTTTAACTTGTATAAAATGTTCAGTTTTGTAAATTTATGAGAATATATGTAATTTGCTAGGTATTTCCCTGCATTTATTAAAAATGGATCAATTCAAGCTTTGATAAACTGCAAGCTCTGATGTTTTGAAGATGGCTCTAACCATTCTTATGTGAATTTAATTTCCTTTTCCAGCCCCTGGCCTCACTGGAATTGTTGGAGGGCGCCCCAGAGTGTAAGTTAACTCATGATCATTAACTTGTTGTAATGTGTGATGATAATGTTGCTACCAGTCACAATCACAAGCTTCCCCAGCTTGGGACAGCAACCACAGAAGCAACTAAATCTTCTTGTCACACTATGCTTAATAACTGATAACCAGATAATACTGAGTGCTATACGATATGCATGCAAATAGCAAAATTCTTCATTGAATTAAATGTGAGTTATGTAAGGCTCTGATCAGCTCATAGCAATGTCTTTGCTTAATGAGCTGTAGGGAGAACTTGAAATGTGACTTCATGGCAAGGCAGTAGCTTGACCGTGTTAATACATGCAAGTTTCTGGACCAGTTTTCTCTTGCAGCTGTTACTTTGGAATATGAGCCCACCAAATTTACATCTATATGAGCTCACTTCACCTAGAAATGTAAGGTCAAATGCCAGAACATCCCACAAAATGTTAGCATGAAACCATTTCATGACTGAACATAATAACGTTGAGCATATTTAAAAATAAAAAATCCTGGCTTGATTCAGTTTTTTTCTAGATATGGCTAAAATCTTGTGGTGATTTATATCCTCACCTTTTCATGCTTATTCATCTAAAACTTTCTGTCATTAAGCACATACTGCACACGAAGATGGGAGAAGAACCTGTGGCTGTATTTCCAGTAGCCCTGTGTAGCTGGCCTAGGTATCAGCGTGTGGCTGCTGACAGTGTAGTAGCCTTCAATATCATGAAGCACATCCTTTGTCAAGAAAACATTTTTGCTGTTTGGGCTACCTCCTCTCAGTAAAATTTTCTTGAATTTTTTAAACAAAATCTTATATTCTTAATAATGGAATTTAAGGAGTTTTTACACTTCTCAGGCTTTCCAAAGTTGTTCGAAAAACCATTGCTAGTTGTGGTTGAACGGCTCTAATTACCCAAGTGTTTGGTGTATGAATAGTCCAAAGGTGTATGATCTACCAGTTTCATTAATTTCTTGGTAAATGCATTTATGCTTGTTGTTTGTGTGTCTAGGTCTCCGGTTTTGAAGCCATTTTTCTTCTATTATCCCAAAAGCAATGTTCAGGTAAGACCTACTGCTTAAAGTCTGTGTTCTGTTTTCTTGGAAGTAATTTGAAAAATTCTGCTGATTCTGGCATTTTTTGGTGACTTTGAGTTATAAAACTGCAAAGTAGTCTGGTGACTTTGATTAAAAAATATTTCCTCAGCGACTAATGTTATTCACACAGAATGTTTTGCAGCAGTTGAACTTGCCAACCTTTCATTTTAATTGCTGCTAATTCTGAAATATCTTACATCAAAACTGAACTTCTCTTTTCAGGTTCCTAGAATTGTAGGTTTGAATTATTTTTACTGTGTTTGCAAAGAGTACTTAAGAAAATTGTAGACTTTTTTGAAGGTTAATGGAGTCTCTTTAAAGACTAGGCAGCTGGGTGTTCAGAGAGCGGAACATTAATCTTGTGAACTTGGACGCATCTTCTGAGTTTTTGGGGAATGATATATTTTGTGTATACTGTTGGGAATAAATACTAAAGTCAGTGAATTTCCTCTGATTCAACAGGTTTTACCTTAACAGAGAGTTGGGCTTTTTCCTTCCATATACCCTGTCTATAAAAATAGAATTAGTAATTTCTGTTCTTGCCTGTATTACAAAAACTGTAAAATTATGAAAGCCTGTGCAACTATTGTGCCAGCTATCATGGAGGAGCCTGTGACTCTGTGGCCCCATTCAGTTCATAGCAATAGTTTATTTCAGTCTAAGAACTTAGATTTCAGATGTCCAGGCAACCCTAGGTGAGAAATTACAGTGTAAGATGACATGTTCACCTAGAGCCTACTTCTCTGAGATGCATGTACCCCTGTCTAGTTTGAAGTTTTCAAGATAAATGTGAAGAAACTGGTTTTGCTGAAACCATAAAATGTTTGGATTTATAAACATTGGTCTCTGCTCTTCTGAGTGCCATCAGATATTTAATTTATGCTTTGAAGACTGCAGACAAAACTGCATATATGCCCTTCTTTTTCCAAGGTCTCCAAGTAGCTTGTAACTGTTGCATCCCTCTCATGCCAAGGCATCCTAATACTCAGTAAGAGCCTTCTCACCCGTCCACTGTCAAGAAAGTGGCCAAAGGCTGGATTGTTGGTCTGTCTTAGGCCACAGATATTGTGACAGGCTTCTGCTTAGGGTGGCACAGGGAAGCTCTGGGAGCACAGGCAGCAAAGGAAAAGGTGGACAAGGGGGAAAAACAAAACAACTTAATGAGAAAGGGACTGCTTAGTTAGTTTTCATTCTTTAACACTCAAACAGTGCTTAGCACAACCAAGCCCTATTCTTTAAGTAGTATTCTTCGTTAATGGAAAATACTTTAATTTCACAGCTTTACAGACAAGGTGCCATTTAGTTATTAAATCTAAGTGAATTAGAAGAGAATAAACTCTGCACAGTGGGAAAACATTTTACAAAAACCTACCTTTCTTGTTGTCTAAAGAAGTTGAAGTACTTACTTTTATCATCACTTACATTTTGCTTTATACAAATGGCTTGTCTTTGCCAAGTTTAGTGTGAAGTTACTATCTTTTATGGAAGCTTAGCCTACCACTGTGTTGTTCATCAAATTCAATATTAACTTACTAATTAGTACCGAGTTCCAGACTTGTAAAATGCTATTGAGATTAAACAGTAACCTAATTTAACAGGGAAAAAAAGCAGTCTCATTTACTCTTTTCAAAGAAAATCAGAAAATCAAAGTCCTTGCTCTATGTAACTAATCTGATACGTGTACTGATACGTTGTCAGCAAAATGCAATGTGTCCTATCACTGTTGTCCTGCAGTAATATTGAGGGTAAAATGTGGCGTGATTCAAGTCCTTGATTCAAAACGTTAGCCATGTTTTAAAAACTATTGTCTAGTAAGAGATTACAGAGTAAGTAAGTATGAATTAACTGATTTTGTAAATTAGAAGTTCAGTTACAAAGAGTCTGGTTGCTCTGGGTCAGCATTTGACCTAAAACTAAAAAAATTCCATAAGCAGATTTTGAGTTATGTTAACATTGCCACAGTGGGTTCTTTTGTTTTGTGTTTGATAACACCTTGCTGGGTGTCAGTTTGGATTCAATGTCTTGTTTGTTGTTTCCACTGCTTTTATGCAATTGCACAGATTTTATCATAGATCACCAGTGGTTTTACAGTTCAAACAGTAGTTGTTTTCCATGTGTACTTTGAAGGTAACCTAAAACTTTTATGAAGGGAGAAGTTGCAGGAAGCCTACTGAAGGCAAGTCACTATTAGTTATTCTTTAAGGGCAATTATAAGAGAATGCTGAGTAGAGTTATTTTGCATTTGCTGACAACTGAGCACTGATAACTGCTGCAGCTAAGTTGGTTTATATTGTTTTGTTCTGGAAGTTTAACCTGATTGTGTCTGAGTCTTTCATACTGGGAGTCCTCCAGTACAGATGAAATGGATGTCACTCACTTCAATCCCACTTCCTCATGTCCTGTCAGTGGTCCCACAGGTAAAACTGAAGGGTACCCTGCCATGTGTACTTTCTACATCCTTCCTCTTGATCAAAAGGATGCTCACTGTTAAAAGCTGAGATACTGGTCCATATATATATATGGTGCAAGACCCCTTTTTTTTGTTTTTCATATTGTTGGAGGTGTTGAGCCGTTTGATCCGCGGCTGGTGCCTCTTTGTCTCTCCAGGTCATTGCTGCCAATCAGTTGTGAGGCAGTGATGATGTGCTGCATACAAATTCTCCACACAACCTTCTCGTCTCCAGGCTGAACAGCCCCACCTCCCTCAGTCTGTCACTCTAGGGGAGAGGTGCTCCAGTCCTCTTATGAACTTCCTGGTCTCCTCTGGACTTGCTCTAGCAGGTCCTTCTTATTTTGGGGACACCAGCACTGTACACAGTGCTCCAGGTGGGATCTCAAAAGAGTAGAGTAGAGGGGGAGAATCACTTCCTTCAGCTGGCTGGCTACACTCCTTTTGATGCAGCTCAGTATTCGATTGACTTCCTGGGCTGTGAACGTACACTGCTGGGTCATGTTGAGTTTTTCATCAACCATCACCCCCAAGTCTTTCTCTGCAGGGCTGATCTCTGGATAGTAGTCTTAAATAGTTGGTTAAACTTTAAGCAAGACCTGGAACATATTCAGAAGACATAAGCCAGCATGTGCCCAGGTGGCCAAGAAGGCCAATGTCATCCTGGCCTGTATCAGGAATGGTGTGGCCAGCAGCACCAGGGCAGTGGTCATCCCTCTGTATTCAGCACTGGTGAGGCCACATCTTGAGTCGTGTGTCCAGTTCTGGGCCCCTCAATTTAGGAGGGACTTACTTTGAGGTGCTGGAGCATGTCCAGAGAAGGTAACAAAGCTGGTGAAGGGTTTGGAGCACAAGTCTCATAAGGAGCAGCAGAGGGAGCTGTGGTTGTTTAGCCTGGGGAAAAGGAGGTTCAGGGGAGACCTTATCACACTCTACAACTACCTGAGAGGAGGTGGAGTCACCATCACTGGCAGTGTTTAAGGAAAGACTGGATGTGGCACTTAGGTCTAGTTGACCTGAGTGGTGTTGGGTCATAGGTTGGACTCAGTGATCTCAGAGGTCTTTCCCAACTAATTGATTCTGTGAAGACATAATGATAGGAGCATGCTAGCTTGGTCATTCCAGGATATTAAAAATTCTCAGGATCTATTGTAATTAGCCTGGAGGATAAGGGGAAGATGAAGGGAAGTGTGTCCCCTCCATGGTCTGAGCTTCCAAAGAGAAAAGGTAAAAGGTATAATTATCAATAGTTTCTGATAGATGACTCCCAAGTACAGGGATGGACAGCAGTGCTGAGTGCAAATACCAGATTAGTTTCATAACCAGCAATTATATCGTATCATTAGCCAGTGGTACAAAGTACAGCTTGATAACCTCAGCCCAGTTTCCATTGGTGATAAACATCCTAACAGGGAATACATACTGCAGGTAAGGTGCTAGGTAACTGAACTTGAGGAACAAACACATCAACTTTGAGAGCAAATACATCGTTGTGACCAGTGGCTATTAAACTAATACAAAGAATGCTTGTAAGAAATTTGTTCTAACATGTTCTAGTCAAATTTGTTGTTACCTCAACCCATTAAACCCCATGTTGGGCATGAAAAAGGCCTGTCACAGTTTATTCCCAGCTGGCAACTAAGTGCCACTCACCCGCTCTCTCATCACCCCCCTCTCCAATGTTGGAAAAAAGGTGAAAAAAACCCCCCACGAGTTGAGATAAGAACAGTTTAATAATTGAAACAAAGTAGTAGTTGTTGGTATTACTGAAAGGGAGGTAACAAAAAAAAAAGAGGGGAACAAAACCCAAGAAAGACAAGTGATGCAAAGTAGAGTGTCTTTCCACCCACTGACTGGTGCCCAGCCTGTCACCCAGCAGTGACCAGCAGCTCCCAGCCAACTCTCCACTCTCCCCATTTATATACTGGGCATGATGGTCTCTGGTGTGGAATATCCCTCTGGCCAGTTCAGGTCAGGTGTCCTGGCCTTGCTCCCTCCCAGCTCCCTGTGCACCTGCTTGCTGGCAGGACATGGGAGACTGTAAAGTCCTTGACTTAGAGTCTACTCTAAGTGTTGCTACTGAGCAGCAATCAAGCCCAAAATTCCAGTATTGAAGTATTTTTTTAGCAGCTTTCACAAAATATATTTGAAGATGAATACAAGATGCAGAGAAGTTGTCTTTAATATGGAAGGCAACATTAGGAAGAAAGGGGGGGTTGCATCATGGAAATGATGGAAACGTTCAAGTTTTGGGATTCAGCTGTCAAGCATTGTGACACAAAATTCCATGTAGTGTTGCAGTATATAGAGTGAGATGGAAAGAGATTTGTCTTCCTTTAAAAAATACCAAACTGGACAGAGCATTTCTTTAGGGTTTTTTTAAACCTTTTTTTCCCTAAAAAAAGATTGCTTTTAGGTTTATAATGAATTGTTATTGTATTGTGACCTTTTAAAAGGGAGCAGCAGAGCCTTATCTGTAAAGCTATTACTGGAAGTATACCAGATCAATACTTAATTAGGAATATGCTTTATTTATTCACATTGCAGTGGATTTCTGATTTGACTATTTGAAAATCTGTGTTCTTTGTACAGATCAACCTATTTTTAAATGGACAGCATGTTGAGATATTTGAGGAGGATCTCACATTTACATCAGATGAGGTGGTTTCATGTGATCTACCCAAGATTAGCAGTGAATTGAAAGGTATGTTCATCTCTGTATTTGTGAATGTATCATTTGCTGTCTTTGTTCTGGTAAATCATGTTGGATTTTGTCTGTGAAATACATTTTGCCTCTTTATGTGATCCATTTTTATGGCTGTTGCAAAACACTTAAACTGTTTTCTTGGAAGGTGATCAGTGTCATGCAGTACAACATGTATTTGAGAGTATAACAAGTATGGAAGTAAATTTTTATTAAAAACCCCTAAGTCTTAAACACAACTGAAGACCATGCAAAGCTGGCTTGAAATTGAAACGTGGTTCCAAAGTATATTGTAATCTTACTTTTTGTGAATTCTGGAAATAGTTGGATTTATCTTACATCAAAACAGTGTTCAGAATAGAGGACAGACGTACAGAATGACTTAGACACTTCCAGCACTTAGATAGTTAAAATTTACTCCTGTACCATATGGCAGCCTCCACAGAGTTAACAAGAGTGGGATCAACTTGAAACTGGTGACTTCAAATGAAACCATACTAGGTTAATAATCCAGCGTGATGATTCCTGTGTTGCTGCTAGACTTGTCTAACCAAATTCTCTGAGAAAGAAAAGAAGAACCTTGAGAAGGGCTAACCAGTGAGCTGAATGTAGCAGGTCAGGATGTCTGCAGTGAAAAGGAAGTGTAAAATCAGAGTTGCTCTTACAAGCAATTATTGAAAGTGCTGGACACCTGAAATTTTTGTTACTTCTAATGGCTGAACTATATACAGTATTTCTTAACATATAGCATGCTCCATAATTCCCTTTTGGTCCAAACAGTCTTCATTATCTTATTTCTGCTTACAAGAGAACTGAGAGAATTAATTTAAAGCCGTGGATAGGTATTTGAAAATTTAAATCAGGTGACTCTACCTAAAAATTATGAGTTAGAAAAATTAAAAATAATACTGATGTTGAAAGAGTAATTCAGTCTGTGTATACTTGAAAAATTCATGCTATTAAGGCACTTACATGTTAAGGTTCATTCTGGATTCCAGATAAAGGTGAGTAGTGTTTCTCAAAACTAGTAATAGAATAGGGCAACAACTAATATGAGTTAGTAGGGAATGTTCTGTATCACACAGAGAAATTCTAAAATATGCCCATGACAGTGTTTATTGCCACTTGAAAGCCACTGATAGTGGATGCCTGATTGCCATGCATGTGTTCATTGTTCCCCTCTGTTCAAACATCTCTTCAGTACAATGGTTTGTGCTGTGCAGCAACAAGTTAGACTCAAGTATGGTGTCAGCTCTTATGTCTGTTGGGAATCTAATGTCACACCAGCATCTCTTGGATCCCTGGGAGTTCTCAGGAGGAGGGCAGTAGGGTATTTGCACCATCAGACTGGGCAAGTTAAGGAACAGGAAGTCATTGTTCTGCTTAATGAAAGGGTTAGCAAAGGTCCTGGGTTTGGGGGTTTTTTCCCAGGTGACTACAGTGGTAAATATTGGAGAAGCAAAAAGCTATTGGACTCCCTGTTGCCTTTTTATAATTTGAGAAAACTTTCTGAGGTGCCTGACACCAGCATTTAACTACTGAATTCTTCAGGCTTTTTTTCCGCCAAAACCCCACTTTTGAGAGACAGCAGAACTTCTCTGGTTGTCTCCCCTGAGAAGGATCTCTAAACTTTTGCCCTTAGTTGTAAATATAAATGTTTTCTGTATGTGACTAAATAGCTACCTACTTCTGTGGCTTAATGTAGGACAGCACGGATGAGAAAGACAAATGGGTTAGACTGTAAAAGGAATAGCTTCTGCTAAAGCATTTTCTGTCAGCATTTAGAAAGGAGGAAAGTATTTTTCTTAGTTTCATGGTTATCTCAAGCGTGAGGGACTGTTAGTTGTCGTTGAATAGATAAGAGAAATATGTGAAAATGGATTTAAAATATGCTGCTAGATGTGGTTCTGGGAGGGTGGAATTTGAATTTACCATTTTCCCTAGCTTTGAAGGGAATTCTTTTGTAGATTTGTTTAAGATGTTTATTAAATGAAAACAATTTCCTGATAAACAGATCATGAAAGATAAATCAATTAGGGTAATAATGAGAACACCAGAACGCTGACTTGAACTAGTTTTGTTTAAAGGGAGATTGTCAGAGAGTGACTGTGTAAAATGTCTGATGGAGAAAAGATTTCTGTAGCTTATGCAATTTAGATATTGTCAAATTTCAGCCTTTGAAGAAGCATTCTATTTTGTCTTAAATTGTATATTGAATGAAATTATTAAAATTAATGTGATTTCTGTAGTATATGGAGTGTAGTAGTCTTGTCCAAAATGAGCAATGAACTTTAGCTGGACTTTCAGATCTACTCTCAATGGAGATGTTTAATCAAAAATAATAACCCCTGATTAAATAAGTACGTCCTTAAATATTCTCTGCCAAATTTCATGGTGCATTTCTGCTTGCAAGTGAACATGGAAAAGATTGTGAGCTTCAAGCTCAAAACAGACCTCCTGTATTACCTCTTTTACATTGTATGCTTTAACCTCTTCAAATTTCATGCTGCTGTGACTTTGTACCAATGAGGAGTCATTGTGCCACACTAAATTCTAATCACTCTTTCATCTCATCTTTCACAGTGACCCAATATATAGTATAAAACTTTAGGTCTTAATTAAAGCAGTTTAATGCTGATAGGTTGTTTTTTGGGTAGGTGGTGGGAAGATTTTCTGATCCAGCTGTGCCAGTAGAGGAGGCTGCTGTGGTGAGCCCCTACTTCTTCATTATTGTTTTCCTTGTTATTGCCACTCGCACGTGCCAGCAAAGCTCCTCTTGTGAGTGTTGCCTGATCTGCTTCAACCAAATACAGATATACTATACAAATCATGTGTCATGTCATACCAAGGCATTTTTGTTATCCAGTGTGTCTCCCACCCCATACCCAAACGGACTTTTGGGATCTGTTCAGCTGCCACTGCCACAGACTTTCAGCTTCCCTTTTTGAAAGGGTCAGTGAAAACTGCAGCTGGTAGGATTTGGACATAGTTTCTCTCTTACCCATGTCAGCCTGGCTCATGTTTGTGTCAGCAATCTTCTGTGGGGAGGAAGGAGTTAAAGGTAACGATGATTTGGCTAGGGCTGTGTTTACCTGATTACCTGATGCAGTTCACAGAGTAGATATCTACTCAAGCCTGCATAGTAGGTGCACTGTGCTCTAAATGATGCCCCTGACCAGCATTTGGAGCACAATATCTTTAACACTGGATCACCTACTCCCTAAAATTAAAAAAAAAAAAAAATTGGAAAAGGAAAAAAGCCCCAAATAGGTTGGTATTCTCAGCAGAAGCAGTTAATAGTACAGAAGGAACAAACTGATGTATTTTCAAATTGTATTGTGCCTTGCAACATGAAGTTAGTCCAGCATAAATTATTCACAAGACTCTGTGTATTCAATTCCTTTAAATTTGGGACATTGTGAATTGCTTCTGGCTGCCTCCAGCAGCAGTTTCACCAGAAGCTGTCACAAAGCAGGATGGCTGTCGCTTCCCTGCTCTGCATATTCCCCCTGCTGGTGTCCAAGGAGCAGAGAGAGAGGGAGAACTGCCACTTGTGTCCAGAAGGATGAGAAAAAGACAGGAAGGGGACAGAGGAGAGAAGGACTGAGGGATGAGAAGTTTACTGTGAGTCAGGAGTGGAGGTCAGTCTGTTACCAATGATGGGATTGAAAAGCCAAGGAGGCCAGGAGAGCTGATATGGCCATAGGAAAGTTGGATCAGAAGCAAAACTGACTGAAAGTCACTCGTTCTCACTGCCTAAAAGCCTGGATGTAGATCATGCTTCAAGTTTTAGTGTTACACTGTGATCAGTGAAAAACTCAGTAGCAAAGTGGGTGCCTCATCTCTCACTTCAGAGGACAGGAGCTAGATGGTGACAGCCTACTGTTCTTAGTAATCAACAATTGCGAGAGGTCTGTGCTGTGTAACTTAACCATCAAACCTCAGGTATATACTGTGTGAATCCCACAATATTGAATTTATGGATTTGGACAGGAGTGGGTTTGCTTTTTGATATGCATATGGATAAAAATATTTCATATGAACTTTGTTCAGTGAAGTGCAACAACCTCCGTGTTCCTTGAACATCAATAAGTTAAAAAATCAAGACTGGCTTCCTAGAGAGCATACATTTTCTTATATAATACCAAAATATTTACAAAAACAGTAACTTGAAAAAGAAATCTTAAGTTTCTTCTATACAGCTGGATAATTAATGTTATAACAGTGCAAATGCAAGTAAGAGATCTGTTGTCTTGAAAAGGAATTTTAAATTGTTACTGTTTTCTACAGGCATTAGCAGATTAGACAGATGTTACAGAATTATCAGGACAGTAGCAACTACAGGTATTTTCCACCTGCACTGGAAGCAGAGATCTATGTCTTAAGGGGACGAAAGTTACTGGTTAGGCAAGAAAAGACAAGCAGCTGCTATGGCTCCTTCAGAGGTACTGCATTGCTAAGACCAAGATGGATAGTCATATTGAAGGGTGATGCAAGAGGGGATGCCTGGTACAGCATTTGGCTGTAAAAAAGTAAAAGGGATTTGGGAGATGGAGCAGGAGGGATCAACTTCATCATTTTGGCGCCCAGTCTCATGTCTTTTTCTCTAGGTGCTCCTGTGAGAAGACAGATTGGAAATGTTTCCAGAAGTACTGCAAACAATGCAAAAAGCATGCACTTAAACTGACAGTTACTGCTTCAAAATATGCTGTTATTTGTAGCACCCTTAAAATGAGTTCATTTTTGTTGTACAGATCTGCCAAGTGGTCCGCATGCTTATCGCTTAGAAGATCTTGCCTATACTAGAAGTGGAGACAAAGGCAATTCTGCAAACATAGGTATTTTTCTTTTTCTTGCTTTCTGAAGTGATGTAGAATTTTCATGTAAGAGTTACAAATCAAGTGCTAGTCTTAATTTTTTTAAACATCACTTGATTTTTATTTTTTTTAAATGTGCTGAAACAAAAGCAAATACATATTGAACGTGGATTTTCCAAATGAAATATCTGTAGTCTTCTGATTAGCAGCTGTTGTAATCTGAAGTACTAAGAAAAAATACTAGCATGTCATACTAAAAAGAAAGATTTTTGTCCAGGGTTGGAAAGTTGAGCTCCCAAAAGTTAAAAACTGACTTTTTAAGGTTTCTTTTACACATCAGTTGCTACTCCTTCATGTGTATATGTTATGTAATATAATTTCTTGGTTGTCTGATCATGTATAATATTTTCATACATTAATTTTGTAACATGTCTATGGCTAAAACATTGGCAGTGTTAGGAAGTACTAAAGTTGTTCTCGTACGTACAGGAATGTTTTTATTATATTGCTAATGCAAATGGTATATTTCAGTATGCAGTCTCTTTGCATTGATTGTGCTGCTTCTTGCATTGTTTAATAATTCCTTCTATTCCTTACTTCTGCATGCAACAATTGGCTCTCTTGTTGGAAGATGAGAGCGTGTGGTGTTCAAAGCTCAGTATGAATTAAAGGTGCGTTTGGGATTTGATTTGCTATTAGCTGTCATGCTAAAACTGATTAATTTTGTTCATTTGTATTTAGGAATATTGTTTTCTTGTCCTTGTTTGTGAAACTGGTTTTTTTGGGTTGAAGAATGAAGCAATGTTGATTTTTTTTTTTTTTTTTTTTTTTTTTTTTTTTTTTTTTCCTTTTTCTTTCTCCATGATTGACCACTGTTGCAATGTAGCATTGCCAAGTCATGAATGATGGATACCTATTAGACTGCTTCAAATATAAAGACACTACTGCTTTATTAAGGAACAACAATAACAGTAACAACAAACTTGACCTCTAATTTAAGTCCACAGATAGAAAGGTCGCTGTGACACAAAGCTCTTTTCCTGATCCTGCTCTGGAACCTCAGCTCCAGCATAAAATTAGCTGAAACTGGTAAAGGATATTTGCAGCAATAAAAGTGTAATTGTGCTTTGTCACGCTTGCGTCAGAATCCCACGCAAGTAGTGGGGCAAGGAGCAAACCTTCAGTCACTGATCAGGCCTTGTTGTGGTTAATTGTAATGACTTAGATATCTAAGTCTTGCAAACCATTTAAGGGAAGAGAACTGCCTGTGGGTTGTTTGTTGTGATGTTGTTGTTCTTTAGGTGTCTTTCAGTGTGGCAGGGACTGTTTGCAGCCATAAAAAATCCAGTGATCACTCAGTGGTCACTTAGCATTCTTTCGTGTCATGCTCCACCCTACATCTCTACTGACTAAGGGAGAGCTGTCATACTGTTGTATTTTTTATTCAGGAGCTCATTAAAGAGGATCCATATGTACAGTTTCAGTTAAGCGGAGGATCTCAAATTGGTTTTGAAAGGATAAATACAAATTGGTTTTAACAGTTCCTATTTCAGCTAATGCCATTTAATGCCTAACAGGTGTGATAGCACGGCATCCCCTCTACTATCCATACTTAAAGAAAACTTTAACTGCTCAAGCTGTGGAGAATTACTTTCAACACCTATTAGAGCATGAAAAACCAGAAGAAGAACTAGTAACAAGGTGAGTAGCTTGCTGCTCAGCCCCCAGTTGTATGGTAGATACATGATGGCATCAGAAGTTATCTTAAAGTATGTTAATATAAATATTGCAAACTTGTGTGTATTGACTTTGGGTTTTCATATATATCTTCCTATGACATTTTAAATAACAACTTGAGCATAGTCACTGAGAAAGAACATGAACTTGGGCCTCTCTCGAAGCTGGACAAAGGCCATGAATCCGTTTAGTGAAGGCATTTAAATTCCCAGAATCAGCATAGTAGTGTTGGGGCTGTTCCTTTGTTTTGTTCTAGTACGGAATGTCTTTACCGACTAGAAGTAGCTTCCAATGCCCTTTGAGAAACTTACCTTTCCACTGGTTTTGAACCATTTGGAAACTGCAGGAGCTTTAGTAGCTTCCCAAGCCTCTGAGTCACTGCTGAACTGAGAGTTAGAAATCTGTAAAACAGTACCTGAACATGTTCACACAGCCAGTGTAGTCTGGAGCTACACAAACTTATCTGATGATCTATCAGAAATGGGCCTCATACTATCCCTGTTTCTGCAAACCATTTTAATATTTATGAAGTTCACTCACTTTTGAGAAAGTATTCCTTCTAGTACCCCACTGTCACCCACTTTTGTGCCACATATAGCAAGCCAGAATTTAAACAAAAAACATTGCTAATTTCTCTTAAATTCTGAAGGGGAATACATCCTAAACAGGACACATTTACGTGATACTCATCTGAAAAGAATATCCTCTGCCAGACAACATCTGTAACATTCTTGTTTATGTGGTATGGCTGATGCTCAGGGCCCTTCCTGGGGACTGAATGAAACATACACTGCTCTTGTAGCCTGAGGTAATGAATGGAGCTCATTCTCCCAAGGATATCCAGTAAAACAGTCAACAGATTTTAAACCTTTTTCTCTCTTTGAAAACAAGTAAAAGCTTAATACTGCTACAAACCATTCAGTCTTCTAAAACATGTTTTGATACAAAGTCAGTTTTTCTGCAAGTATAGAGATTTTTATGTATTTCCGTGGGTAGTGGATAAACTGTTAACTGTCATTTTGCTTGTTCAAAGAGCTTGAGTCAGAAAGGTATGGCTCAAGGCTCAGAGAGATCTTGGAGTTATTTGAACCCCTGATCTTTGAATTGTAACTGCTTGTTTTGTGTTCATAAGCAGCTCAGTGCAGATCTCACCCACTGTTTCATAAGTGGTAACAAATCTATGTATCTAATAAATAGTGAAACTAAGAATTATAACTGAATTTCCTCTGAAACAGAGCAGAGAGGGGAAGAAATAAAAAATGTCATGCTTCCTAATAATACTCCTAAAAGTGATTCATTGCCATTCCTTAATTCTGTTTACTTTCACTAATAAAAGTTGAAATTTGCTCTGTCTGGATGAAGCCAAATTAATTTGATTAATTAGATTATCTGTTTGTGGTTTTGGCTTCCTTTACTGATTTGATAATGGAGCTCTGTGAGTGAATTGGAAAGCTACTGGGGAAAAAGAATAAAACCTTTTGTGGAAATATTTAGGATTATAAGGATTATGCTCATGTGCTTCAGATTTTGTAGTTTCTTTTTAAATTACTTGTTTATTTTTTACTTTTCACTGTCATAAAAAAAGAGCTGTCTTGCTGTCTAATTTTCCTTCCTTTCCTTTATTTAAATGGTGAGTAGTTAAAAACTATGTATTAGTTTTGCTGCTATAAACATACCAACCATGGCTCTACCTCACTACAGAACAGAGTCTGGTAACCAGTTGCCTTTCATGCTTTTTCACTAGAGGCATTAAATAGGTGTACTAAACAGAGAAAAGGTGGCATTGTTTTCATAGAGAACACTGAAAACCATTAAACTTCCAGATCTGCAGGTAAAATAATAGCAGAGGATGGTCTTTCAATCCCCAGGTGATTGCTTCCCGTGCTAGAATACATTCTTAACAGATCTGAGTACCTTATGAAACAGAATAAGAAACTTTTTGTGTAGTGGTGCTAGGTCAGTTATTTAAGAAGAATAGTAAAACCATCCTATGAGATTTTGCTGGTTTCATCTTCTGAAATGTGGTATACATAATGTTTTGAGAACATTCCAATGCTCAGAAATATAAAAAATTACAGGTGATTTCTTCCTATGCAATGTTTTCACCAAGAGCTGAAGAACAAGAAATGTGGATGCTGAAGCTTCTAGATGGCTTTTTTGTATATATATTTATTAGAGAGGAAAAATAAGTATTTCTCTACAGTATATCTCATATGCAAACACTTCTTTAACCCTATGGACTTGGTTCCTGCTTTCCTCTGATGAAAAGAATCATGTCTTTTCCTTGTTTTAAATGCATTAAATAATTTGGTATCATTATTGTTTCCATGCATTTTTATGGGAAATTCACAGGGAAACCCAACTTTTCTGAATAATATGGACAGCACTTTAAAGGAAGTAGTTAAGTGGGCACCCCATTGTGCATAAGCATAGGAATTCAGCTAGAACAGTGAATATTCCTTGTTTTACTGGTTTCTGTCACAGATAGTGTATTCTTTGAAAGGTTTATTTGTTTTCTGTGTTTTTTTAAAAGCAGCTCTTAAAACATTTGATCAAATTGTAGAATCAGATAATTTTTTCCTTTAGATCTCAGTTAATTAAACTTAAATTATTTAATTATGCTGAGTAAGTGCCTGCCAGCATTTTGGTTAATGTATTGTTGCTGCTTAAGACAAGTATGGTTATAGTGGTTTTTCTTCCTTTTATTATGCAAGTTTATTTTCTGTGTGGAAATATTTTGTATGCTCAGATGCTTCAAACAAGTCTTAAAATAGTGAAGATGCTGACCTTTATATATTATTTTGTAATCCTAGTTTTAGCTAGAGTATCCTACTGTAAATATTTTCTCAAAGTAAATAAAATGAATGTGCCATTTTATAGTGTTCCAAATTAAGATCTGTTGCTTCTGTTACATACTTCTTCTGCCAATATTACTGCAGAAAGTGAAATGAAATTCTTCCACTCTTTTGTTTCTGCTTTTATATGCTCTTCAGTTTTCTCTCCTGATTTGTTTTTCCGGATTGATTTTCATGACACTTCTTTTGAGAGATGAGATATTAGCTTCTGGAATCGATATTACATCAGTCTAGTTCTTGAGATCTGCCAGTTGTGAAATTCTTTGCTGCCTGGAAATCTTTGCCATCTTTTTGAGAGTAAAATTTACAGTGTAGTGCTTTGGTAGATCTCTAGCTTTCACGGTATGTGGTGATTGGTAATTTTTATTCAGTTTTTTAGAAAATTTTATAGGGTCATCTGGTTGTGCTATATGGTTGATTATGGTATTAAATTTAGTAAATTAGGTAGGTAACTTGTTGTCAAAATTGCTTTATTCTTCATATTCATGTTGCCTAGTAGAGCACTGGTGGATTAATCTACTTTCCTGCCTTCCCAGTGGATTTGCCTTCAAGAATGATAATGTTGCATGTCAACTAGTTTTTAAGGAAGGGCAACAGAATGCTGACACCAATTTTTTTCTTAGTAACAGTAATACTAAAGTAGAGTGTGGTAATGAAAAAGTAGAAGGAACTTAAAGTTAAAACTTTTTGCCTGGGAGACAGACACAGACATGCCATGACTACGTGCTTTTTAGAACAAGAACTCAAGTGATTGCCAGACTGCTCAGCAGAGTCATCTCCTTCCATGAGAGGTTTGGGTCATATGCCCAAGAAAAAAGGGCAGACAGGGCTGTGAACACCAGCCACAGCCATGGTTTTCACAGTGCTCAAAAGGAGCTGAAAGAGACAAACCTCAAAGTGACAAAATCAGCAGTATAAGAGCACTGCAAGAAATTCCAGCTATATCAGGGGAAAGATTTGAAGAGTCTGTCCCAAACACATGAAGATCAGATAGGTGACTAAAGAAAAATAAGTGGTGTTGGAGGAAGCATGATTTAAATTGCAGCAGTCAAACATCTGGAGACTGAGTGAGAATTGGATATCATTTTTATGTTATTCCTCATGGCTTGAAGATGTTCTGATTTAAATCCTTTCCTATGGAATTAGAGCAAAGCTACCAAGTCCTTAGATGAAGAAAATATTGGAGGAAAGCAAAACCAACAAGAGAAGATGACAAAGCACTGAAAAACTGCAAGGAGAGGCAAATGGAAATATACTGTAGACCTATTTATGGAAATTGAAACAATGAAACCACAGAGCCATTTGCCAAACTGCCCCAGAAGGTTCCAAACTGGAACTGCACCAATCAAAAGCAAGGATGGAAAAATGCTTACAGTGGCAATGGAACAGAAAAATAGGTCTGTCACACTAAAATAAAATCTTACCCGAACAAAGTACATGGTTCCAGGAAAGTGTTGAAATGTAGCTCTGATTTTAAATTGCTATAAAATTATCTGTTTGTTGTAAGAGTGATGTAGTGACTCATAGATGTTTCTCAAGAAGGAAGAGGATGTCTTTGCTATTAGCTGGTGGCATTTGTTAGCAAAAGTGAGTTCTAGGAATTAAGTGGTTGTACTTTTCATTATCAGAACTAGGAGCTAATAAAAATACTTCATTTTGCCCATTCTGTTGTCCGAGTTCATATTGGATCCTGAACCTCTGGCTTACAGATAGGGGCTTTAACTCATAGGAAAAAAGAACTCTAGAAACAACTTTATTAGAAATGCATGAGTTTTGAATAGAGGAGAATGGTTACCTTATGGTCCAACTTCAGAAATATTAAGGACTGTTAATTTGGAGTAAGAGGAAGGAACAAGAAGGCAGGTAAGGCCTTGTGTTAGTCTTGTTACCTTTAAGACTTGACTCAGCGGTGGGATGTGATCAGAAGCATGAAAATTTTGCATGCTGGCTTTTGGTGGATGTTCTCTGCAAGGGTTCCTTCCAAAATCTCCTGAGAAATAATGTGCAATTTTAATTTACAGATATGAGTTGCCAGGAATCCATGGATTAAATTTTGTTCTGAAGAATTCCCTTGGTGGTGGTGGCATAGCATCCCTAAGAAGTGACCCACAGGCATGTATCAAAGCAATAATTTTAATGTAGTCATCTTTATGGGTGTCTTTATAACCAGCTTTTGGGCTGGAACTATAAGCTCTTGGGTTTGACTCTAGTTCCTTTTAATTTCCTGTTAATAGACATTGTCTATTTAATTTTGTAAGGTTTGACAACAACATAGGAAAGTAGAAAGTTTATTTAGAATATTTGGTGAAAAAGATGCGTACTATTAAGATAGCACATCATAAAGAGCATAACTGATTTGAAGACTACCAGTTTTTAGATGCACCAGCAAAATTAGTTTATCAGAAAGGCTGTCACATTTTGAAAAATGCAAATTTACTAGACAATTCTGATTGTTTCCAAGTATGTACAGGAACCATGCACTGTAGAACAGCTCCTCATTTAGCCTATGCCTTCTATAGTTAAAGTACTGATAAATAATACAAACGTGAAGAACAGATGGATATGAGGTCTTTTGTGTTGGTGATGTTACGTGAATCTGAAAGTAACTTTTTTTTTCACAAGCGTACAATCTAAGTATTAAATATTTGAAACATCTAAACCTGAAGACGAGATCCTAAGCAATGCTATGGCTACAGCAAAGCACAGCTGTGCTCATAGGCTCAGAAATGCTTGTGTGTGCAAATAATGTCAGCGTAGTCAAGAAGACTGCTCACAAAATAAGGTGATGCTATGTAGGAATCAGATGGTAGAACTGAACCCCAAATAAATTGATTTTAGCTCTAGGTACCAAATAAATGAAGAAACTGTTCAATCTATTCAGATTTGGATGTTTGAAAACTCAAAACTTAAACAGACTGAATTCTTACACTGATTATAGGAAAAATACTCATGTGAAACCATTTTTGAAAACTTCCTTTAAAAAGGTGGTAGAATATTTAGATAGTAAAATTTAATGTTGGTTTGGTTCTTTTTCTTACAGGGTAAAGCACTTGGACAGATGCTGTTGGACTTCCAGATTAAAAATGTTCCTGATTTAAAATCACTGATAGAATAACAGGTGTTTAATATATATATATATGCTTTTAACATGGAGTGGTATAAAAACATATTATAAACAAGAACTGGCTTCTTGAATGAGATATTTTTAAAGTTAAAGAGTAGAAATTTGACAGTTATTTTTCAGAGGCTTAGCTATATGGCACAGATTAGCAAATGTTTCGAGTAATACTGAACTAATAGCTTTGTCTGTGCCTGATAACATTTCCTGTCTAGATAATACAGTGGATGAAGAATTAATTTATTTCCTGCAAAATAGAATTAATCAAATTGCAACATGACATTTAATTATGAGACAAGATAATCTACGTTTCAAGATAGAAATTACCTCCTGTTCGGCCCATCTCTCTTTTCCTTCTCTCAGCCTTTATTTGAAAATTGAATGCACTGCTGTCCTGTCAGCCGTGTTTGTCCTGTGCCGTGAGTGAGGCTGGGTAACCTGCTCTGCACTGCTGGGAAGTCAGCACTGTCTGGTACTGGGGAACAGTTTTCCCTGCTGGGCAATAAAGAAAAGTAATAATTGGTACTGTTATACAGTTACTGGTCATAAATGCTGACCTTTGGTGGTGATCCACCAAACTTCCAGCACTTTGTCTGGTTAATGACAGACTTTGTTATTACATTTTCTGATATCTTTTACTAATTAATCCTTCAGCTGAAAGCACTGAGTAGTAGTAAATTGCAGACCTTAGTGTGGTAATAAATTTGAAGATGAGGAAAGGGGAGTCTGCCCGCCCACTCCTTCTTGTGATGGTGCAATCCTGGCAGGGATGAAGCAGGGCTGGGTGGTGGAGGGGTACCTGGTTTTATTCCAGGGCTATTAAATCCTTGATTTGTGCAGCAGAGTCATGCCCGGATTAAGTTTATTTGACTGTCATTTGCATTGCCCTTCCCACAAAAAGGTGTCTTCTGCTGTGAAGGAAAACCATGTTGAATGCAGTGTACACTGTCTTTCTTCTGACTCCCAGTTGTCACCTCTCCATCTCCCTTCCTGCACAATATGATTAGCATATTCAAACTGGGATACTTCTGAACTTCTTCACCTCATTAAGAAGAGACTTAAAAATCTGTATGGTACTTCCTGGGACAATAGCAAGGTGGAAATTCTGATAACTGTATTTTCTCTGCAGAAGCCATAAAAATATTACTCCACATGTTCAGGCATTTTATATTCAGAAATTAATATTTTTGTTTATTTTAGGGAGATTGTATTAATTGTTTAGTGCTGACAAAATGAGGCATTACTAATACCAGACAAAATTATGGAAATAAGTATTTTTTTAATTGTCACCAAACCTATCTGTTAGTTGTTCCTAAATTTCCGGTGCTGTCTATCACTGTTATTAATTTCCTAGCCTCTTGCTTGCTAATGAGTATTATGCAATGAATTGTTCCCACCTTTTCTGTGGTTTTGTTAATTTGAATTGAAGGTATCATAAAGGAATGCTTTATCCATCTAAACACATTATTCCCTGAGCAAGTCACAGATACTATCCATGTGTACAGCATGATTCAGTCAGGTTGTAAAAAATGAGTCATTACTTCATTGCAGAAAAATAGCCAAATTAATAACTTCAAAGGGAAAATGGCATGCAGGTTTTATGATGTTTACAGTCATTGTTTGTTAGAAAACTCACCTTAATAATTTGGAAGCCTGTTGAGAGGAAGTAAAAAAGAAAAAGTGATAGACCTCAGTAGCAAACCTACAAGGATAAAAAGGCTACAGTAAATATTTGGAGTTTACTCAATATGCTGCTTAAGTGACTCTGGAAATGTGTATGCAATAAGTTTCTGAATAAAAGTGAACATTTATAAAGTATAAATTTGCTTTAGTCATTTATGTTGTTTCTTCTACCGGAAGAGAGTGATACTTAGTTCAAAGGTTCTTTGTTTGGGGTTGTTTCACTTGCCTGCAATTTCATGCATTGTCTTGCTGGTTCCCTTCTTTGTTCAGATTTTGTCTGTTCTGTCCCTAGTCTTTGTTAAATACAAAAACCAAAAGAGTAAATGACACTGTTTTCTGGAGAGCTGGTCACTTACAGCTCTATAATGAAAGCTCTAATTTGCTGAAAAGAATGGTACAGTGTTCAAATGGATTGGATGTGGGAATAAAAAGATGTTATTTTTTATCTCTGGAATAGCCCTTTTCAATGCTGTGAAACCATCCTTCACAAACGTATTTTCTGTCCATTATTTCTGTCAGCACACCAGCTTAAACAGCATTGCTTTTCAGATACTCTTCTTGCAAATTATATCCTCCAGACATCCCTACCCAAAGATTTTCTTCTCCTTGAATGTCTTAACATGTTCTGAATTCATGAAACTATGCTTGTTTCAGCAGTCCCAAATGATCTGAAAGTAAAGCTTGAGTAATTGAGAAAGGTTTGGCAAAATATAAGCTGTACACAAAGGTGAGCATATATGCAGTCAGCATTGGTTTAACTTCAGTCAGTAAAAAAATCATTTTGCCTGCTTGTTAAACCAGGTCTGTTCCTCATATAGGCAAGAACTTACCCTTCCAATTCCCTACCTTTCCTGCCTTTTCCCTGCTGTGTTAGCTGTGAGAGCAGGATGGAAATAGTAATGTCTAGTGCATAAAACAAGGTTCCTTCTAATACAAGAGTTTCAGTGTAATGGAAACTGGCTTACACCTCTTACTTAAGTTTTTGTACTGTGGCTCATCTGCACTACTAAACAAAGGCTGCATTCTTACCTCTCGCAGCTTTCTTACTGCATCTCAGCTTAACTCTCAAAAATAAAGCATGGGTTTTATCATTAAATTATTCCACAACAGTTAGCAGTCCAAACAAGTACTTCCTCAATGTTTTTAGGTTTATATTTAATATTCCGAAGTGATTTTCCCACTTAAATTTGTGTACTAAAGGTACAAAAGCTGTTGTACAAAAGTCACCCAGGAGGCTGTGCTGGTGCTTGATGCACAATCAATGTATATTTTTAGTTTTGCCATCTCCAGTGGAGATGTTTTTCCACTAAAATACATGTTTTCTTCCACCTTTCAGATGAAAAACTATGGAAAGAATACTTTACATTGTGGTTGCACTGTGGAAGTTTGACAGTAATAGAAGTGCAACCCCTTGCATCTGAAAGCTGAAAATACTGGGTTGCAGGTTGCTTTTCAAGAATCTGAATAGTTTCATTCAGGAATTACTTTGATGTATTAAGTGCTTTGCACACAGTAATGCTCACAACAGTTGCAAGGTAGTGGCGGAGCATTACCTGGGTGGATTCCACAGATCTGTCTGCTCTGTAATGCCTTTTGGGCTTGTTTACTGGGGTTTCTGGGCTTGAGAGTGAGTGGTTTGGGGGGAGGGAAGGAGGGAGAGAGGAAGCTCTTCAGTGCCTCAGGTATGAGGAAATTTTTCTGCAGAAATGTCACACCTTCACCTTACTACTCTGAAACCCTCCCATGCAGTAAGACTTTGAGTCTCCTTCTCATGGCAATCCCTCTTCTTCAGTTTCATCCTGGTTTCCTTTCTGGATTTACTTGAAATAGACCCTGGTGATTTTGGGATTAAAGCTCACTTGGCATGAAGAAAGCAAACAAAGGATGCCTCCATGTGAAAGATCCTATTGGGAAGTGTCTATCTGCCAGGGAGTTCAGCTGAATTCATCTACCTTCCTTTGGGCAGGGGAGAGAAACCCGAACTGTAGGACTGAAGCATCTCTACCACCTATTTCAGCAATGACCATCCCTAGTTCGACAGCTTTAGGGAAGGGGAGAGGAGGAATCTTGAGACGGCAGCGCAGGGCAGAAATAGTGCTCATCCACTCTGGAGGGAGACAGGAACCTTTCTATGCCAGGACTTTCTATGGAGTCTGACAACCTTCTGTGGCTCCAGTTCTGGACCAGCTGCTGTGACCATCATCAAACGGGTGATACCCTCTATCAGGATGAGGTGTTTTAATTTTTTTTTTTTCCCTCATCCATTAAAAAAATGCACTAGTTAAAAATGAGAAGTTCCTCCTTCTCCTCCCCCCATTTTTATTTACTAAGAGAAAAAAACTTCAAACCTTCCAAATACATTTTTTAACATCTGGATTTCAAAATATGCTGGTTTAATTATATAATTGTGTGGCCAGTGGCTAATACACAGGGTTCCTGTACCAGCATCATAAGCTACATCTATAAGGTATTTTCTCTTTTTAAGTGATGTGACTTGAAGTTGGCGGCTTGAGAGGGGTAAGCCTCTGTTGCATAAAAATTTGGCTGAGACTCCAGAGAAAATCCCAAAGGCCTGATCACTCTGTTAAGTAGTGCTGAGGCTCCGGCCTGTAATCAGCAACCGAACAAGAGGTTACGGTGGGCCCCCTTCTTTGCGGATGAAGCAAGGTGAGGATAGTCTTAGCTTCCCAGGAAGCTGCTCTCTGCTCCAAGCAGGAGGAAAGAAGGAGGGCACCAGCCATCGTTTTTGTTGACAAGTAGTGAGGTAACTCCCTCCCCTGAAATATTTTCTTTACTGAGGAAGTGGGAAAACTTGCTTTTGGTTCATCAATAAGCTTTTGTGTTTACAAGATCCCGAAGCTTGGTTCAGTATTTGTGGTGGTAGAAGGCTCTCACCTGCTGGGTCCTTCACATCCTCTTTGCCTTCCAAATACCAGAGCTGTTTGCTAATGGAAAGAAAAGGGATAGTGAACATTTTCTCTTTTTTGCTGGTGTGACCAAAGGGATTCTACAGCTCTAGGGTGGTCTAGAGATCTCATTCGTGTTCCACAGAGTTTAAAGTGACTGAGGAGAGAAAAATAACCTACTGTTTCAACGCGGTTTGCCTGTGGAGAGCTGCCAAGCTGTAACACACCAGCGGCTCCTCTTCCCGCTTCCCCGTTTCGTATTTGACATCCTGAGGTTGCAGTGTTTGCCCGAGTTTAAAAGAAGATGCTCCAACAAACTCTCTAGCATTCTTACACGCGTATCCCTTCCTCCTTCCCCCTCCCTCCGCCCGTTCCGCGTTTCTCAGAGGCGAAAGCTCCCCCCTGCAGCCGGAGCGGCTGCGGCACGAACAAAGATCCATGGCAGCGGGCCGGGGCGCGGCGGGGACTCGGTGAAAGGCTGCAGCCACGGCCACCTCCCCTGCCGCTCTCCGCGCCCTGTCATCTTCCAGGTAAGATGAATGTCTGTCCCATCCATCATCCCGCCATCCCCAAGGGGGCGGGAGCCTCCTTGGTTACTGAAACTTCCGAGCCCGATCGGGGCGGCATTGTTGACCTGACAGGGCTGCTCTTTTGTGGGCGCCGTTGCCAGGATTTAGCCATTTGCATAATGCATTAGCATGAAAGTGAACGCACGGGAATGCCGCTCCGCCGTTTCCCACTCTTTTCTTAGCTGGCGGACCTTTGGGGCGACTTAATTTATAAATGTGACTTGCCGCTCTCCCTCGGAGACCAATGTTTTCTCTCAGGGAAGGCAGACGCTCCCCGCCCCGTCCCGCCGCCGTGCGGCCCGCCCGGCCACCCCCCGATCCGATCCGGTCGCCGCTTGCCCGTCGCGACTGCCGGGGCGGGCACCCGGCGCCCCTCAGGTCCCGCCGGCGGGGGAAGGTGCATGAAGCGGCTGTGGCCCCGGAAGCCCTTCGCTGCTCTCCCCGGGGCGGGCGAAGGGCTTTACACGCACTTTTCCGTGCAATTCTACCTGGGCAGGGCCGGCAGTAGACGGGGCAGAGCTGCGGGTGGCTCCCGGCTCCAGGCCACGGGCACCGCGCCATCCCGAGGGCCGAGCCGCCGCCACGGCCGGACCGGGGGTCACCGGGTCGGCTCAGCGTGCCCGCCGCGCCCCCCAGTGAAGCCTGGTCGGTCCTCGGGGCGGGCGCTCCCCGCACGCCCCTCACCCGGTGGGCCGGCCCCGGTGCCCGCCCCTCCCCGTCGGTAGCCTAGAAAAGCGGTGCCGGGGGCCAGGAGCTGCTCCGAGGCACCGAGGGTTTCCCCCGCCGACCATGAAGAACCCGGTGCCGCAGGCGGCCTCGCTGCTGCTGGAGAAGCTGTTGCTCCTCGTCCACATCCGGCCCTTGCCCGCGGGCTCCGGCGGGGAAACGCCACCGCCTGCACCCGGCTACTACGACACCAGCTGCTTCAAGCGAGGAGACCTGCTGGAGGTGCCCCGCACGCTCTTCATCCACTTCGGCATTTACCTGGGCGAGAACCGCGTCGCGCACATGATGCCCGACATCCTGCCCGCCATCACCGGCGACCGTCGGCAGATCCAGCAGGTGGTGACCAACAAGCGGCTCATCCTGGGAGTCATCGCCAGGACGGCCAGCGTCCGGGTGGACACGGTGGAGGACTTCGCCTATGGCGGCAGCATCCTGGTCAACCACATGGACCGGCTCTTCGAGGACCAGGTGCTGGGCAGCGAGGAGGCGGCCCGCCGGGCGGAGAAGCTGGTGGGCACCACGGCCTACAGCCTACTCTGGAACAACTGCGAGCACTTCGTCACCTACTGCCGATACGGAGCCCCGGTTAGCTTCCAGACCGAGAAGGTACGGCCCGGCCCGCGGCGGCGCTGCCGTTCCCCCGGCTGACGCCGCTCTTCCCGCAGCGCGCAGTGCCGCCGGCGCGGAGCTGCTCGGGACGGCGGCGAGCCTGGCCTCAGCTGGCTTCAAGCGGCGAGGAAAGCGAAGCTGAATTAGTAGAACAATTAATACGGTTCTAAAGTGCTCTGAAGCTACAGGTTCCAGCCAGAGCCACAGGCAGTACCGAGGCTGATGCTGGGCGTGATACGGTGCCAGCCCGGCTCTTCCCTCTTCCCCTCTCTCCGGGGAGTCCGTGTGAGAGCTGGGGCAGCAACTGCTGCTCTGTCCCGAGAGAGTGGGCACCGCCAGCTCTGCAGCCAAAGCTTTCCTCTTTGAATCTCATCTTTTGCACTTTTTTTTTTTTTTTTTTTCAGTTCTGTGAGACTGTGAAGATGATTATTCGGGACCAGAGGAGCGTGCTCGCATCCGTGCTTGTGGGACTAGCGTCAATAGTCTGCCTAGGTGTGGCACCGTCCACCACGCTCCCCACCATCTTCATTCCCTTCTTTCTGTGGATGGCTGGCTAACGGCCTTCCTGGAGGCTTCCATCCAGCATCTGTATATAGGATGTATACTACTACTGTATTTATGAAAGCACAGATTACTCACTGGCATCATGTAAAGTTTCTTAACTTTGTGCACCAGTTTAAAATACAACTTAGTCTAGAACACAGTGCACAAGGCATAGCTTACTATGTAAGCCAAATAACAGATTTCCTGAAAATCTTGGTATATTTTAACACACCTTTAAATAATGAAAAAGTAGGGTTGCGATGCAGTTCTGCTCCTTGTCTTTAGTCAAAAATGATTCTAATAACAACCTTCATGTTCTTCAGTTTCTTAGCTGCATACCTGGGTGCCATGACTATTAATAAAAATGGATGATGGAGTTCTACAAAGTGATGGAAATGGAGAACAAACTGCTTACCTCTTCCTTTTATACATATAGCGTACATTCAGAAATTACTGTCTCCATTCCTAAAATAACTCCTTGGTGGAAATGCAAGTAAATTGACTCTTTTTTGAGAGCAAAGAAGAAAAACCTACCCTGGGCTGGGTGCTGCAGGAGCACATCCAGCCAGACCAGCTAAAGTAGTTTCCCTTCTGGGAAATGTTCAGAAATCTGTCATTTGTATTAATTGCTACTAATTATTAATATACTACCGTACTGAACAACTTTTTGATTGGGTTAGTGATAAGGAAAGATGGCAATACCTCACCGATTTCCTTGCCAGTGATAGTGGCTAATATGGCTGATACAAAAGGCTACAGAGGGATTTAGGAGCTGTAGGGAGAAATTAGCTTGTGTCATGCCAACTAGCGATGTACAGATGTTGGACATTTCCAGCATTCCAGGGCCCACGGCAGGGAGGGGGAGGACAGACACCGATGTAGTTCTTACTGTCCCTCAGCAGTGGAACCTGTGTAGGTGCCGCAAAGTATCAGGGATCATTGGAGCAGTTTCTGTGGTGGCTATATTGTGATTTTGGATATTGCCTTAAAACACTTTCTGAGTGAAAGACAACGTGTCTTCCTATACTCATCTCTTGTAAGTATTCACTTTCAAGCCAGTAGCTGGTGCTAGAAATGTTTTATCTTCAATGCTGAGGCCTTTCAGTTTATCAAGAACGTGTAAAGTTGGATTTGAAATCAAGTTCATGTAGGCAATTGTTTAAATGCTAAAAACCTCTGTATTTTTTTTCTTAGCAAGGTCTTTTATGTATGCAGAGAAATTGTTCTGCTCCTGGAATTGTTCAGCCTTGTGTGCATACATGGGCTTCCTTGCTCACATGCTGTGCTTGCCTTCCTTTCTAGTCAAAGGCCAGTATGATGGTGTTTTCACCGAGGACTTAGCCTCAGATTTACTTCTGTTAGTGGTGTGCAGTGCCCTGCCATCAGCTCTGTTACTGAAATGGCCACTTGCACATTTTTAGACAGACTCCTTTTAACTGTGCTATAAACCCCCTCCTCCTTCCCCTAGACCTTACAGATGCTTGAAGAGTGGATTTTTTAGAACTGTGAGTCTACTTGGCTGCTCTCTAATCATCATCTTCTGGCCGCTCCGCCATAACCGACGAAGAATGTAAAGACTGGGGTGAAATTCCAGCTCATAGGAAAGAGCAGCATGACTCCTGCTGCCATGAAATAAGAGGGGATTTCAGCCTAGCTTTCACTACATGTTCATTCGGCAGCCCAGCTCCAAGCAGCTGGATATCAATTACTGCTGGATCCTTGTAAACAGCTTCTGTTCTGCTTTGAAAGATTGCAATGCTCAGTGTAACTGTTTCTGTTAAACTTTTGAAATTAAGGTGGTTTTTTAATTAACATGAGTTACTTTTTCATAGTGTATGCATTAGCAATATTTACATAAACTCCAGTGTGGTTTTTTTACTTGCTGTGAATAAGGCATGAGCTGTAGTCATTACTGTAATTATAGAAATAGTTTTTATTCATTTAAAAATGTCTGCTGGCCTCTTGAAATTGAATATAATGCTGTAGCATTACTCTAAGATATCCCAGTAGGATACAGAACAGGCCATTAACATGCAGTTACATGGTGTGTGATTACAGGTGGGGTTTTCTTTTACCCTTTATTTAATTGGGATTTACAAGAATTCCAGTAATTCTTACGATTCACATATACAATAAACAATGGGGTCATGACCAGTAACCAAAATCACAAGTGGGACTGTTGGAAGGCAGAGAAATGTTCCTGCTCTAGCTTCAGTTTCAAAGCACCAGTGCTCCTGTGCTGCTAATGCTGTTGAGCAAGAAGCATCCAGATTGCCTAAATTGGGATTTTCATAGGTGTCTATGAAAGAAATGAAAGCAGTTCCTTGCAGGCTTTCAGATGTATTAGTTGAGAATTTTCCTTCAGCATGTAAAGTTTTAAACTTATGAAATGCTGTGAAATGGTCTAGAATGTCTTGCTGTATCCTTTCATCAAAGACAAGTAATAATGTGGGCATAGGAACAGAAATTCAGCTGCATGTTTAGGCATTTTTCCTACCAGCTGTAATTCTAGCAAAGATCTGGAAATTTCGTTAAAGTCAGACATGAGTCAAATCAGTCATACTCTGAGGAGAAAAACAAGACTAGCAGGCATGAATTTTCATGTTCAGCTCAGTAGGTGATGTTTGTGCTCTGAAATATTTTGGTAAATGTCAGTGTCAACTTTTTTTCTGTAATTGCTTGAGTAAAAATAAGCACTAGCTGGAGCATTGCAGTTCAGACTTGAGTTCAACTGCGATGCCATTGAAATGAAGGAGGTAGTTATAATAAGAAAAACACAGAAAACTGTGGAGCAGTTCAGCTGTTGGGGAAATGTGTGTGCTTAGAAGTGAAATTGTTCATCGGTAACTGTAAGTGATGGTGATGGGGAGTGTAAATCCACAGCCACGGCTCATTTTAGTGGGGGCTGTTTTGAGAAGCTGTGTGGTTAAACCAGAATAGGTAATGAAGGAGTATAACCATCACTCCTGTGCCGCTGAAAAGGCAAGTAGTGAAGACATGAAGTTTAAAGGATAGATGTTTCACTTCAGGCTTTCCAAGGAAAACAAAAATAAAGTGAGTGAGGCTCAAAATGTTTTTAGAAAACCCTTGTTTAAAAGAAATGAAAAAAGAGGTAAGTTACTAAATGAAGACATTAGAACAGTGTGCTTTCTGGTTTTCTGTCTGCATTTATTTTAGTGTGGAACATAAATGATTACTCATTTTGTGGTGAACAGTCATCTGCCGCTTGAATTCACTTTGCATTCTCCTGTGCTGAAGGAGAATGCTACGTATAAATACCATTGAGGCTTTTAATGAAAACAAAATCATAGCAATACTTGTTAAAGTCTGAGGGGGTGGGGAAGAGGGAATTAAACTTGTGTGTGACTTGACATCATCCAGACAGGTTTTAGAATGCAAACTGCAGCAACAAGAAACATTAGAACTGTGATCTCTAGAAATGATACGATACTGTATTATTTACTGCATGTTCTCACTTTAAATAATTACACACCACTGGATGATACGGAGCTGTGCTAGACAGTCATTAGTTAGCATCTCCTTTATCCTATCCACTGAAATTAGAAAAAGTTCTCAGGTGACTTGGAGCATTTCCTCATTATGCTTTGTAATAGCTTTGGACCTGATTTCATCTGAGTACTTAACTGTCACGAATGAGCTTTCTGATGGGAAGTGAAGATAGAAAAGCTTAGTAGTTTTGAGACTCTTTGCTGTAGCGCATTCCAGTCTCTTTTCAGCCTTACAAAAATCTTTCAAAGCATTGTGCTGGTAGAATAAACAATCTCCTCTGCTGTAGGAATGGAACACTAAAAGTACTTGAGGGCTTTTTTTGGCACAATTTCTTAAAAAAAAAATTATTCTGGTATGTTTTGTGATACAGCTTCAGTTCCGAAGTCAAGAGAACATTTAGTATATGGTCCTTAGTGCTCAGAGGCTGTGGGAGAAGGGGGGCAAGTGGGGAGATCTTTAGGAGGCTTAAGTCAGACTTACATTGATTGCAGTACCACAGTTCTGTCTGTCACAAAACTGGGGATTTGGATTTACAGTTTCTGTGTCTCACAGGGTAGAAAACTTTCTGTAAGACTTTCTGAAGCTTTTTTATGTTCCCCTTGTTTATAAGAGAGCTTTGTTTAGCCATGTGGCTTTGTTTCAGAAGTTGCTTCTTCTGTGTTGTGTACCTGTGAACTGCAAAACTGTTGGTGATAGTGTGAGTTGAAGCAAATCAGCTGCACAGTCCCCTACCACTTCATCTCAGCACCTACAACTTGGTGCTTGGTCTGAACAAAGTAGTGGGAGTGTGACAGACAGATAATGTAGGTTTATTTTACTTGCAAGGGCAGGGCATATTCAGTGTGGTGAAGGAACAGTCAGTGAATGCAGAAGTGTGGGCCTGAAGACTCAGATGCTACTTAGTCAGGTATGCAGGGCACAGTGTTGTGTCTGCCTTCCTGTCCCCAGCTGGAGTTTAGGAGGCTTGCAATGGGGTTGTGTGTTAGCACAGAGATTGAAAGGATTAACTTGCGTTCCCTTAAACTGAAGTATGCCATCAGTGCCACAGGCTGTAATCTAACCTAGGAAATAAAATGGGGGGTGGTCCATCTTCTGACTATGTGGTGGTACACTGTGACTCGTGTATAGCTGAACTACCCCACTGCTTCACCTCTAATGGCTATGAGTAGCACTCCCTGGCCTGCCTTGACCCAAGGCATGCTCCAAGAGAGTGCCAGTTGCCACGTGCTGCAACTGGAATCGTGCAAACAGCATCCATGCGAACATGGATGACCATGTACAAATGTGCAAACCTATTTTGTGCCCTTGTTTAGCTGATTGCCATGGCCAGAATTTTAAGGCAGACATCCCCATTTGTTACCCAAACCTTGAGCCCCTTCCTAACTGAGCAGAACTTTGAATGGAAATAGCAATATCAATTTATAAAGAGTGAAAAAAATGTGATGGTTAGAGCATTTCTGGGGATTTGAGAGACCTGTTCCTAGGACCTCCTCAGTCCATCCTGCAGAAGTTCACAAGACTTTGGATAAGGCTATGAGATGGCTACCCTTCACCTTTTCTATTTTTAGTCTCATGGTTAGGACAGTGATTATTGGTTTTTTTTTACATCAAGTAAGGCAACACCTTTGAGTTAGGAGGGCAAAATGGCTCTCTGTCCACTCTGTGTTGGAACAGGCTCTGTTTGGGATCTCCAATGGAGGATGTCATTTCTCTTGGTTTATGGGCCCCAGTGACATTCAGAATGGGAAATGGATCCCTAGATGCAGTCAGAAACTGCTAAGATTGTAACATTTCTGGCTTTGACACAACACAAATTGAAGTAATTAATAAAATTTTCAAGTAGAAATAAGAGAGAGACTATTTCAGAGGTCTGTTTGTTTACTGCACTGTTGCTTTCATTATAACATGCTTTTAGTTAAAGCAGATAACTTGCTGTACATCCCAAACTATTGGCTACAGTGTCTCTCTCCCATTTCTGTAAGCAGGACAACAGTAATCTCTCGGATTTCTGGCTACCTCCAAGACTTGGTTAATATTTGCATAAGGTTGTAGGTCTCTTGCATTTGACATACCCAATAAATAAAATGCATGGTTCCTCCCCAGAAGGCATCTTCTCTGCCTGTGAAACCAGAGTTCTGTGAGGCTAAGGCAGCTTACTATAGTATATAATTAAGAATACATTCAAATGAAGGGTTATGCTCTGCTAAACTTGCCAAGCCACCTTACCTTCTGTTTGTGCACAGTCTGAGACCTAACTCAGATTTGCACCCATGTTCCTTGCAGTTTTGCAGAAAGTACCTGCACGTTTCCATTTAGTACTGCACATAAACAGAGGGAGCGGTGGGTCTGCTACTCCTACACAGCAGGTAAAAAGTTAGTAATTAGTTCTAATCAGAAATGAAGAAATGTGGATGTGAAGAAAATGAGGAGTTTCCCGCACTCCTGCTGGAAATACCAGAGTTAGATATTAAACAGAGTAACTTTTGCTATTTATATTTGCATACTGGATTGTAGGTAGCTCCAAATGAATATTCAGGAGGAGGGAGGCACCTGGTTTCAACCACTTCATTTAGTGTCTAAATGATGTGATAATGCACTGTGTAAGTAGCCTGGAGCCAAGGATGACTTGGTTGCCTCCAGAACCAGAAACAGCATGGCTGTGAAAAATGGAGCAGTGCATTTAGCCCTAGGGGGAGGCGGCTGTTCAGTTCAGCACCATCTATCCCAGCTCTGCCTCTTTTGGAGCCTGCCAAGATAACGTTTCATGACCCTGTCCCGTATTGCAGTCATACCTGCTCACCTGAAGCAAGAGATCTGAATCATGCAGATATACTCCAGACTATGTAAATTCCATCACAAGCCTCACTGTATTAATGGGTGACTCTATACAAGTTGCAGCTCTGATGGTATCTCAGAAGTCCCTTCCAAAGTATCTCATTCTTCCTAAACTTTGGAAGAGGAGCCTGAAGGTCTCACTTAGGGCTGCAGATCATCTCAGACTGTCAAGTGTGTAAGGTTGCAATGCCCTGACATATACATGAAGATGTAGCCTGTGATATCCACAGCCATGCTACCACATCCCATCCTTCAGCTTTTTGTCAGCCTTGGGATGTACACAAACCTCAGTCCCTCTGGAAATCCAAATTTGTAATAAACTAGGACATGACCTTGACAAATAGGTAAAAATAACATTTCTTCATCAAATACATCAGCCATTTATCACAGACGATTGCACGGTAAAGACAGCGGTTTGTATTCTTTTAGTTACTACTCCCAATTTCCAGCAGCAAGTAGGTTTGGTTGCACTGTATGCAAGAAAGAACCACTCCACTGTACAAGTAACTATTTCAGAATGACAATTTCATCATGTATTTACAGACAGGGTGTAGGCTGGGAATAATGTCTTTTCAAAAACTTGCCTGGAGAAAGCAGTAATTCTGCTTGGCTGATGTACTGAAATTCCAGCAAGGAGCGTTTCTATTTCTGATGTCTTTGAGCAGTTCCAGTTACTAGTACTGTTAAAGCACTGAGAACTGCACAAGGAGTAGAGCTGATGCACAGTCGTGAAATGTGTTTCAAAATTATAATGAGGTTTTTATGACTTGCAAAGAGATTTTTACTAGCAAGCTGAAAATATCCACCCAAACCAGTTATAGAAGTTATTTTCCCTCAGTAGTTTTCTAGTTTGCATTTTTCATTTCAGGGAATGTTTGCATTAAAAGCTCTCTAACAGACAGTACTAAATCCTGCAATTAAATACAAATTTGTGCTTGCAACAACAGTCCGTTCTTATGGGAAAGACAGTGGATTTGTGACATTAATTGTGAGTTCTGTGTATAACTAAGCAAGAAGGGAATGTGGGGTGTAAGCAAGGCATCTATTTATATAAAAAAACATTTGACCCTAGTTAAAAAAAAATAGTAAGAGAAGTTCCTTATTAAAAAAGTTGCTTAATTAGGACTGAACAGTTAAAAGTTATACAATTAGATCTATAATTAAGTAGTACTCCAGTCTTCTTTATTACAACAACATCACTGGGTTATGTTTCTTCCAGCTAAAACCAACAGGAGCTTTGTTACTGTCTTCATAGAGAGCAAAATTAAATATGAAATATTGCCACCAATTCCCTGACCTCTCCAAAATCATGTACCTGTGAAAATTTAATAATGATGTTCAGAAATGAACACCCAGTAATAATGAACTTTACACAGAATTATGATTCGAAGAATCCTACAGGTCAAAAACACTGCAGATTTTTTTTCCCCTTGTAGTTTTTCAAATCTTTTCAGGCAGCTGTCTACAGATGGTTTTGCACTGCCACCATTGTTTCTGTGAAGTTTTTTGTTGGTCTAGGCAATGCACCCTTCAGCTGGCTTCTGAGATTTTTTTCTGTGAACAAAGCTACTCCCATTATTATTTAGGAAAACTGGACTCTCAATCCAGAGCTGCAGCAAGACAACCAGACACTGTTAACAACTTTACTACCTTTGAGCACCTTGACCTTATAGATGAGGGCCAAATTTTTACCACCAGAGGAAATAGAGAATGACCTTGGCAATACCTGACAGACAGTTTAGCAAAGTATCATTCTCCACCAGTGAGCAACAATGAGCACTTGGGGACAGGGTACAGGTACAGATGGATTCTTGGTATGTTCTTAAAAGTTTACAATTTGCATACTTCCAGCTCTAAGGCTTGCATTAATTTCATCATGTTTAATACTCTTACCCTGTGTGAACTTGTCTTACTCCATTTTTGGTTTATCAGCCTGACCTTCAAAAGGCTCTATGGCAAGATAAATTATGACATATGAAAAAGCTCTTTTTAATTTTTTTTCCCTTACATTAGCTGTCCCTCCCTTTCTTGTACTACAGGGAACAATGAATAATCATTTGCATTACTTTTTTCCACTTACAGTCTTACAGCTCAGATATTCCTGATGTGAAAATCGGAGTTTTTGCTGTTACCACAGATTTGTATTTTGGGAAACAGTTCATCTGGCACCATCTTTCTAGTACCATGGCTGCCCTCCAAAATTTACTACACATTACACTTCTTAGTCCAACAGTATTATCCTGGATCTTTAAAGCTGAACACCCACATCCTTCCGTTGTTACTTGGAATCTACCAATCTGTGTTAAAATGCCTTTTATTGTATCCTCGGTCTAGGACTACTGGGAGGCTCTGTTTACTTTAAAAAAACTACTAGCTTTGAAAACTGCTCTATCACTTTTGTTGAATATTGCTACAACTTTTTTTTCCCTATAGCCTAATTCTTCAAAATTCCTCTTTATCACCTGCCAGTTCTCTCTCTGGCAAATGCCTGGCTTTTAATATATTTTAACTAGGCTTTATTATTAATATTAATTATTATTATTAGCTTTTATGTTAGCAAGGTGATCCTCTGAATCTATTTTAACCTGGGTCCTCAGGGCTTTCTATGTAATTAGCTTGTGTTCCTTGTTTGGATAAGAGATAGGGTGGCACTTGCAGTATTATTAGAGAGTGTCCAAAGAAGGGCCAGGATTATGGTGAAGGGTCTGGAGGGGAAGTCATATGAGGAGCAGCTGAGGTCACTTAGTTTGGCCTAGAGAAGAGATTGAGGTGAGACCTCATTGTGATCTACAGCTTCCTTGTGAGGAGTGGCAGACACTGATCTCTCCTCTGTGGTGATCAGTGACAGGACCCAAGGGAATGGGCTGAAGCTGTGTCAAGGAGGCTTAAGTTGGATATTAGGAAAAGGTTCTTCACCCAGAGGGTGTTTGGGCACTGGAACGGGCTCCCCAGGGAAGTGGTCACAGCACCAAGCCTGACAGAGTTCCAGAAGCGTCTGGACAATGCTCTCAGGCACGTGGTGTGACCATTGGGGTGTCCTGTGCAGGGCCAGGAGTTGGAATCAATGATCCTGATGGGTCCCTTCCAGCTCAGGATACTCTATGATTCTATGCAGTCTTTGCCTTTGCTTGGCCCATCCGGAGGTGCAGCGAGCCAGGCAGCGTCTCCCCAGCGCCCAGTGTGGAGACGAGCGTCGAAAAATCCCAACTCGATCACCACCAACTCGACATGGTGTGACAAAAGTTGCAGCATCTCCGGGCTGCCGGGACTGCCGCGGCTGACCACGCGCCTTTTAAGATAACATACTCCCACCTAGTGGCTCTCTTAGGAGTCAAGAAGATGCACCATCTCCTGCAAATTGTGAAGGTAACTATGGAACTCGTATTTAAAGAACGAGTAAGTCAGATATTTACTAAGTCGATATAACTGCTCAGTAGGTCTAGAAATTTTGATTTTGAATTCCTGTTTCACTGCTGTAACATCTAAATCAGGAAGGAACAGTTAAGCTGCATAACGCTGATTTTGTGTATAGTTACAATGTAGTTAGTGATTCTTAGTTTAGTTTTTCACCACAGTTTTGGTTGTGTCACTAAGCTTTGTAGGAAGGACAATAGCTAGATACAGAAAAGCATTTAAAAACTATTTTCAGAGAAATAAAAAACTGAGCAGGGACTTTGTCCGATCTTTCCAAGCCTTTCGGTGAGGACTGACACCAGTGGTGTGAGGAAGGAAGCCTGCTTCCTAGTTCTTTCTGCTTCACATCTTTCTGTGAAGAAAACTCTGGTTTCAAGGTTGTTGCAGCAGTAGCCATTTTCTCACCAATCCTCTTCAATTCCTGCTCCACAGAGGTGAGGAGAATATACCTCTGTGTCAGAATGCTTTTGAAACATCTGCCTAAAAAGCAGACTGGAAAGCATTCTGTGGTGGTGGAACATCAGAAGACCGCAGTGCTGTAGGACAAGATTCTCCATCTCCCTTGGCCCTTCCCTCCTTCCTGTCCTTTCCTCACTTCTCTTTCCTGACATTCACCACTTCTTCCACCAACCCTTTGTGGTGTCACTTTTCCCAGCAGTTCCCATCTGCTCCTTCCCTCTCAGGCTTAGCTGTATTGCCAGAAAACTGCCATTTTGCTCAGTGATAAAAGGTATGGCTTTGTCATGAAGGGCCCAGGTTTTTAGAGAGAGCAGAAAGCAGTAGTTCTGGACATAATGAGGGGAAAAACAAGAAAAGAGATTTTATACATTTTGTTAAGGCACTTTTTACATCACTCCACACTCGGCAATACTGGCTTAAAGCTGATTTAATTCAATTTACATCAGTGCAATTGCTGACATTTGTACTCATTGAAGTGAAGACAGAATTTGCTCCAGGATCCATTTTTTCATCTTCATTGCATATCTGCATGTTAAAATCATGTGGCATGTGTCTCAAAGTGGTTTACCAAAAAAGGAACTCTCTATTAAGTTTTTCTACAATTAATATTCTGTTCCCCCAAATGCTCATTTCAGTGATATTAGATTTTGTAATTTTATAATTTAAAAATGTAATTTTATAATTAAAAAATATAATTTTTAAGGCAGAAACCTGAATGAGAACAAATCGTGCTTTTCAAGAAAAAAGACCCTTTAGGCACTAGGATGCTTTGTTAGGAGGATCCTAATAAACAAGCATTGCAGGGCTTGATAAAATGAAACCCAAAATAAAATGGACTGATTGACTGAAATGAACTCTTTCCAGACAGCTTACTATAATTAGATTTACAATCATATTATGTCTAGGTTTTCTACAGAGACCTTTGTCTAAACTTCAAAGGATGTCTGCTTCCTTTTAAAGTACTTCTACTACCCACATATCAAACCTGTCAGAGTGCAGAGAAATACTACATACCCTCTTTTCCTGCTCTAGGCCATAGTAAAATTTACACTGACAAAAAAAGCGCTAATGCTCCTATTAAAGTACATTAGAACTGCAGTAATAGCCCACTCCAGGAATATATATGCTGGGACTTGCTAGCATTCCAATAAAACAGAAGTGAAATATCAAGGACTTCTGTGTTACAGCTACCTAAAATAACTTCGACGGAAAAGCACTGTCTGGTGTGGTGCTATAAAATAAAATGTGTAAGAAAAAGAACTCTTTCACATTTTCAAATCTAGCCAAAGGAATCTATGTCATAATCTTGGCGAGACTCTGCCCTCATTCCTCATCCATCAGACTTGTGAGAGTTTCAACTAGACATTAGTGAGGAAACTAACTCAGTATTAACAGGAACTTTATAAAGCTTTGGGGCAAATAGTGTATTATTTAAAGTAATTTTCTAACCAGAATTGGTGCCAAGTGCTTTTTGGTTAATTATGCTGTAATTCTTGTAAAATAATCCTAAAATAAGTTTCTGTTTATCGGGTTTGAAAGTTAAACAGCTATGTCCCAAGGTACTGATTCAATAGAGCAATCAAAAAATAAATGCTGTGACAAATACTAAAACATGTTTTGGGCCTGGTTCTTTTTTCCCATCCTTTCATAACAGTTCCTTAAAAACAAGTGAAAAAAACTTTCAGGTGTGTAAAATCTCTTCTGAAGATCAGAAGTTATCTGATATAGTTCTTAATTTAATAAAAAATATTGCATTCCCCTGTAAATCATGTCTTCATCAGAAAAAACAATTCAAATATTCAGCGCAGACTTTATTATGAGTCACAGCAAAATCCAAGAAAAATACAGGTTATAAACAGTTGTTCTTAGTAAAGCCTAATTATAGTGAGCAGTCAGATTGCCAAAGAAAATCAGGTAGCACCTGTGGGCAAGGGTGTACTGAAAACTCTGATACCAAATTAGCACATGGGGAACAAAGGAAGAAAAGGATCATTAATTTCTTTTAAAAAGGCAGGGGTCAGTGAGAAAACCAAATGAGTCTGTAGCTCCCACGTTTGCCTTTGATGTTTAATAAGAAATAATAAACATTGAATACTTTTAGGTTATTTTTATATTCCCTTTTATTCGTACCATAAAGTGAAAAACCTGATTGCAAATTTGTAAGTTTTCCTTGAGACCTTCTACTGGAGCAGCAGAGTCATTTGTACTCCAGAAATGGCTGTGCATGGTAACCTATCCAATAAGGTGCCACTTACACGAAATACAAAGAAAATGATGAGGAATTGTAGGTTTGGGTGGGGGTTTTTTTCATCTAAAAGAGATTGCCTCAATTCTTTCAGTATTTCCCACCAGCAATAACAACTGAGACACAGGGAGTTTTCAGCCACGGAGTGAGCAATCTCTAAGGTAACAGGGACAAACAGCTGCAGTCAAAATGTCACAAACTTTGACTTAATATACCCTAAACTGATTCCTATGAGAGGCTTCATGGCTGATTTAGATGTGGGAGGGGGGAAAAATAATCAAACAAAAACCAAACAGGCACCTGAAATGAAGAGGTGGTGAAATTTAATCTTGAAGGCAATAGCTTTGGTATGTTGGCCATTCAGAAGTTTTAAATAGAGACATAACATCTGTAAATTACATGATGAGTGTAACATGCCACTATTAATAAAAGCACAATATGCATTCTGCTTGAAAAATAAGCAAACTCAAATGGCTAAATGTCAAATATGACAATGTAGCAATTCTGTGTCAGTACAGATTTAAAGTGAGATTTCTGAAAGCTCTGGAACATATTTATAAATAAAGATGAATTTCCATGTCCTGAAGGTAAAATTTCAGGGATTCTCTGCCTTATTAGCAAGTGCAGTTGAGCATGTAAACCTTAGGAAAAGGGAGGGGAAAAGTTTTGGTGGAAGTATATTGGTTTTGGAAGACTTTAATTTGCTAGATAGGGGAAATGGGCCATAACATTTTGATAACAACTTGACAAACTTGCAAGCTAATCCCACACCCTTTATTAACCCTGGTACATTTGATGAGTGCCTTACTACATGAGCCCTAAGGAGTTGTTATGGAAATTTAGGAGCAGTGCCAGAACTGCAGGGCCTCCAACCCAACTGGCTTAGCAAGTGGTTGTAATTGTTCTGAAGCTCATGGGGTTAATTTCTAAGAGACTGAAATATTAACTGAGCTATCAGGGATTGAAGCCAGATGTATCTTCCCCCAAGCAACCAGCAACAGGGCAAGAGGACATTGCCTTGAGCTGCACCCACGGGAGGTTTAGGTTGGACATTAGGAAGGATTTCTTCACAGAAGGGGTGATTAAATATTGGAATGGACTGCCCAAGGATGTGGTCAAGCCACCATCCCTGCCTAAGATGGGATGTGGCACTTAGTTCCCCAGTCTAGTTGACATGATGGTGTTGGGTCACAGGTTGGATTCGACTTTTTCAGACGTCTCTTCCAACCTAACTGATTCCATGATATTTCACGTTGGTATTGATGCCTTATCTTGGTCTTAAAATTAAGAGAGCTGCACACAGTTAGGAGGGAAAAGGGCTTTACCTCGGTATTTATTTAAGGATTCTTAGGTGCAATGAAATGCACATCGAAGTGCACCCCGATGTCCCCACCGAAGAAAATGGTCACACCCAATGTGATGTGTATGCAAATATATGCCTTGCAAAAATTAGCATATCTATCAAAGACTCCCCAATGAGGGACTCGGGCGAGACCCCTCATCCAAGGAACCCTCCCCCTGGATGGGCCTATCTTTGTTTACAGAATGTGTTCTGGAGAGGACTTTGGTGTCTGGGGTTTTTAGAATGTTTAGTCTCTAAACTTAACAAAATACTAGGTCTAAGAGGAGTTATCAAGCTTAAAGAATTGTAACTATGTAAGCTAAAGGCACAAAGAATAAATAAAGCTATATAAAAGAGTGTATAAAAGGGGTATAAAAGAAAAGCAAATAATCATCACGGGATCAGTATTACTGGTCAACGTGGACCTGCACAAAACTAAAAACTCCCTAAAGCACAAGTGCATGCCAGAGCACATCCTAAAGGCCCACATACGCCACTTAGGAGCAGACAAAAGCCTAGGACACAAAAAAAGATAGTAGCCCGGTTCTGAAAACGGTAACGCTGAGCGGAGGAGCCGGCCCCCTCGGGCACGGAGCGGGGCTGGAACGCAGGGGCGCTGAGGCGGCGCCGCGTGCCCGCCCTGAGGGCGGGAGCAGCACGCGCCGTCCCAACGGCTCCAGCGGCGGCCGCGGCGCGCGCGTGCCGGACACGTCCCCTCGCCCAACCGTCGCCTCCTTTAAAGAGCGCTCGCGTGCCGGGCACGTTTACCTGGCTGCGATTGGCTGGCACGGCCTGTCAATTGTGTCCGTGCCCGCCCTCCGCGCCCGCTGATTGGCCGGGCGAGGCCGCAGCGAGGGAAAGCTGTGGCCGCGGGGCCGGGCGCATGAGGCGCTGACACTGCCGGCAGCCGGGCAGCGGTCTGTGGCGTTCGGCTCCCGACGGGACAGCGGGGAGTCATGCCGTGGCCTCGTCTGCCTGCGGATAGCGGTAGGTTCGGGTCCTTGCCGTGCCGTGGGGAAGAGGCGGAGGCAGCGTGACGAGGGACGGAGGGGTGCGGAGAAGGGGCCTTGACGTGCGAGTCGGCGGGAGTAGCGCAGGGAGATGCCGGGGATGTTGGGTTTCTTCTCTTCCCTCGCTGCCCCACATGCAGTCGCGCTTCCTCCCGTGCTTGGCGTTTGGGCCCTGGAGCGTGCCCGAGTTTGGCTTGCTTCCTGCGTGGGTCTTTTGTAGCTCCTCAGGGCCGCTTCGCCCCTTTGAGCTCCCGGTGCCAGTCCAGTGCCCGCTTGCTGCAATAACGACGTTCTTGCCCTGGTGTTAGAACTCGCCGATACAAAGGGGAAATAAATGAGCCTCTCCCTCGCTCCACCTTCGTTGTTAGGTCCATACGTTGTTAGGCCTGAAGCTGCCAGAAGATTTCCTAATTACGGAATCTCTGTGCAGCTTATAGGTTGTGAAACACAGGAGTTCACTTGCTGAAAGGAGATCGGACACCGTTTGTAGCAGAGAGGAGCCATGCTGTTTCTGCTGATGCCTGTCGGGGATTTTTTTGTGCTCTACCCTACTGCTTTTCTGGAATCTCATTTCGATGAAGCCAGGAGTTTTGTTCAGAATTTGGCCTTTTTAGTGTCCAGTGACAGATACAATTTAAGCTTCTCGAGAGTGGTTGCTTGCATGGATCCCTCCCCCAAAATGCATACCTGCTTGATGAAAAGATGAAAAAGATATCTCCCCACCAAAAATCATTTTTTCCTACGGTGGCAAAAATCACTGTTTGATTGAAATTGTTCATTTCATTGTTAACGAAAGGATTTGTGGAGTCTGTTAGAATGTCATGTGAAGGCTGTTGTGAAAAAAATGCACTTAGTAATTACATTGATTCAAAGCACATTTGAAATGACAAAGCTGGGGCAGGAGTGGCAGAAGCTACAGCCCCACCTCTGGATAGTAGTATCATTGCATAACATCCATAAGTGTAGTAGGGGAACAGACACTTCGTCACTCCATAAATGTAGTCTGTAATATTTTTAAAAACTTCGGTTTTGTTCAGCAAATAATAGTGAGTTGTCAAGAAACATTTGTGTAAACTTTAAGCTGTTTTAAAATGTTTTTCTTGTAAAAAGTAAACTGCTGATGTCTCATGACATTGTCTTTTGGAGTGTGATCCTGAAGACAAAGAGAGCTGAAAGTAAAAGGTGCACTGAAAAACAAACAGTGGTACCTTATTTTTTCTGGTGATGACTTTTTGGGCACCATTTCTTTTGAAGAAGAAGTGACATAGCACTTGGAAATGGCATTTGGACGAAGGATTGAAGTGATGAAAAAGATTGCTTGTCTAAGTATCACAAACAGGAGGCAGAAAATCTTGGGAAAGGAATAAAGAAATTGGAGAAGGATAAAAAAAGGCAGTGAAAGAAACATCTGACTTGAGATTTTTTTTAGGGGCTTGACTAAAAAAATTGGTAATTGCCAAGTGGTGTGGTTGTTTTCCATCACCTAGGTGACAGAAAATTAAAGCTGTTGGGTGAGATCTTGGCATGCCAGAGAAATAGGAGATAGGGCAGCAGCAACCGTACTGATAAACTTGCTTAGTTTTTGAAATTGTGAAAATGGATAAAGCCATGAAAATAGGAATCCAGAGTTGGGATTATTTCACACCCTTAGTTTTGCCAGACAGTTCTGCCTGATTTTATTATAGATTGGTATTAATTTAATTAATTATGTTCGTGAGTTCTTTGAATTCTTTATAGTAACTGGGCATGAACTTAAGATATTCCTCCAGTATTTTAGTACTAAAACACAATTTTGAAATAACTGGTATTTTTATAAAATGTAGTAACAAGAAAATGGACCTTGTCACCTCAGCTAGCTTATTGGACCCTTACACAGCTGTGATTACACGGTTTATGAAAGAATTCATTCTTCTACTTGAAGGGCAGCATTCTTAAAGGTAGTTGTGCTACTTAGGTTGTGACAGCTGTGATAGCACTTACGAGGGTTTGTTTATAGAATGTGTAGTTGCTGGGTAAAGTTCAGGATTATCCCAGCAACAGAACAAATGTTCTGAAAGCAAGTACACAGGTGATAATGGTTGGATGTAGGATTGAAGCCTTATGCTAAACAAAGTCGCAGTAAAATTGCAAGTATAGCCTAGATGTTTTTTCTGTATTTTGGTAGCTTCTGCATGCACATAACAACTTACAATTTGCTGAATTGGAATATTTGCAATATTCTGTTGAAGCTGTTGCAGATATGCATGAGGAGAATAAAGCTGCAGCAAATGGATGCGGCAAAATCCGAAGTGGTGCTCAAAATGGGGCTGCTTTGCTTGCCCTAATGGAGAAGACTGGATACAGCATGGTTCAGCAGAATGGGCAAAGAAAATTTGGTGGTCCTCCACCAGGTAAGCATTTGTTTCGGGATTTCCTTTGAGACTGAAAATTGGTGTAGCCTCACGTTGTGTATCTTGACAGTGACCAATAGTAAAAGCTTAAGGAAACAGTGTTAGAAACACAGCACATATGGGGAGGGTCCTGATGTGTTTTACAGTTTCCAGCAATTTAAGCTCTCTTAAGCTAGACTATGTTGAACATTTGCTTTCGGTGGATTTAAAAACTCACAGCTTTAAAACCAGCTAAAATTAACAGCAGAACAAATGTGGAGCTCAAAATGCCGAGCGTGTTCCGTATGATTGAGAACGTGCTTCAAAACGTTTAGTGGCACAGAAGGGAAAAACGAGTTGGTGATAGAAGTATAACCTCTTCAGTGTCTTTTCTGACTCCTTACCACTTGCATTGGCCAAAGTATTTTTTTAAATGAATATTTGTTCTCTGAGAGAGCACCAGTGAAGATTAATTCATTTTGTTTTCAGAGTTGAGAATGAAGCATTTGATTTATTTTGAATAATTTTTCTGGTGTTGTTGGCATCAGCAGTGTACAAGAATTTCTCTACTAGGCCTGGTTGTATGACAGGGAATACAGTAACTCTTCTTTCTGAATCAGATCACGCACTTAGATGAGCAGAAGTAAGGAGAATTCTTTGTGCTGCTCTTTGAGTTCGTTCTCACTTGTGGCCTGTGATCCTATGTCTTTATAAGTTATGCTCAGAAGCATGAACTCTTATTTGCTCATTGCTATATGTAGTTTAAGTTAGAGCTGCATCAAAATTATTTCTCTGGAAGTTTTTCTGTCTAAAATTTTGTCTATGCTTTTACTAAGCCTATATTGCCTATTTTGCTAAAACAGCAAAAGGAAGCCCTGCAAAACTATTTTGAAAATGGCACTGGAAAATGAACTGCAGGGCATCACTGATTTCAGCCTGTTCTTAAATTATTATACATCTTTTACATAATAATGTCTTTTAATTAGAACATTAGACAGTATTAAGTGTTTGTTTAGCAAAGCTACTTTTATTAACATTTTCTGAAACTAGATGTGTTTGAAAAAGTATATCTTCCGTCAATCTGTTCATTGACATTAGTTACATATTTTTCCTTCAAATCTTCATGTATTTTCCTAGGGTTTTTTGGTTGGAAATTACCCTAAGTTACTATAAATGGCTCTAGGCCAGATGAGACTTAAATGTTTGAGATGGCTTGTAAGAAATTACAATATCTTTATAAATGAAGGGTTTCACTCTGAATTTTGCTTATTTAGGATGTGATTTCTATAAGCTTGTGTTGCTGTTAGAGGATAGTCTCACTATCAGCTCTGTTCTCAGCAGATATGGCTGAAAATTGCCCTGAAAAATTACAGGATTTTACCTAGCGTCAGCACAGTTCTTGTTCAGTTTATGCCACTTGTGAAAAATATATCTGTGAAGTGTTTAAAAAAAAAAGATGAAGGTGAGTTTTCATTGTTTCATGTCTGCTGCCATCTAAGCAGTGGACCCAGTGATATCACTAGGTGTGAGTCATTAGAATTACATGGAAGTTTAAGGTGGCATGGATACTTACAGTGGAGGATTATGAGTAATGTTGATTGAACTGTTGCAAAAATAGGAGTCCCATTTTCTGTCGCCCAGCGATGAATCAAGTACCCAGTCAAGGAAACTCTCTGGTCAACTACTTGTGGAATGTTTTTGACTAACTTTCCATGTGTGCTCTGCTAAGTACGTGTCCGTCATTGGCAAATGTGGCACAGAGCAGTTTTCTTTAAGTCAGGAGTCAGAGGTTAATTGCAGTTGGCAGTAATGTGCTGTACTCCTAAGTTAGTGTGCAGCTTTAAAGTTAGAAGTGGGGCTTTTTGTATGGTAAATGGCTTTTACTTACCGAGAATCACTGTTCAATCCGTTACTGGGCTGAGGAGGATGGTAAAAGTTTGTCTAGTTAATAAATAAATAAAGATTGTTACTTAATTTCGTGACTTCCCTACGCAATTTTTTCTCGACTGAGGTGTGCAGTTGCTTTTGTCTTTGGAGCTCCTAAATGATGTCCAGTTGGTTTATTGTTTTTGTGTGGGAAGGGACTGGCAGGGTGTGAGTGATGGCAGTACTAGCCTGCAAATGGTGTTAGCTGCCATGTCCAGTCAGACCTTAGCTGAAGTGGTTGGAGATGTTTATAAGGTGAAAGTGATAAAAATGTGGAATGCTGTGTGGAACAGAAGCAAGCTTTTTCCTGGGTAAGTCATGGCAGTGTGGCTCCAAATGCATGTCAATTCTGATGCTTTGGTAGTTTCCCTGTGTGCCATTTTGTTCTTTCCGTACAGTTAGTGTACAGTTTATAGGTGAAAAATTACTCTGTGAGAAGGCAAAAATGTCTCAATTCTGTTAATTTTTTTCCCAAGTAAATTACTGGCTCTCTGACAATACATATATGAAGGAAAAAGTGTTAATTACAAAATCATCTAAATATAATTTATTCTGAACTTTAAACCAAAGCACATTATTTAATCATCTTTCTGTCTTAACTTGTTAAGAGTAATTATTTTTTCACCTCGCCTCATTATGCTTTGTCATTTCATACTAGTACTTAATAAGTTTTGTGTTAGTTTTTTCTACCATCTTTGTACTCCCTGTTTTTTCTCCTGTAGAAAACCTTTCTTGTCAAAAGCTTTTAGTTATGATTTGGGTGTCTGCCTTTGAACCTTCTACCTGATTTGTTTGTCTAATTTTAAAAAAGAAACAAAGCCAAACAAGCTTTATAAAATTATTTTTTATTATTTTGGGGAAATGGGAGTGCTGTATTTGAAGATCATAACTCCATAATATTACATGCATAAATACATTTTTACATTATCTGTTGAGCATATCTTTCACTGTATATGGCAGAAATATGAAAGAATGTCTGAATGTCCTTGGCTTAAGGAGAGAACCATAGATGTTCTTGTAGCTTTCAGATGTCAGCCAAAGACTGACTTGTTCTGTGGATTTTTTTATTTACTTCTTTTTTCCTAACATCCACTACTGCATGTGAAAACTGTGGTCTGTTTTTAGAGTAAAAGTGTTCAATCTTTTTGCCTATTGGAGAAAGTTTGGCACTGTATCCTACCTTCCTTAGGGAGTCCTATTTTATTGGATGAATGGAGGTGGAAACAAAATGTTTGGACTTTCTGAATGATGTCAAGGAAGAAAAAAAAGGGCTGCACTGGGGACCCTTACCAAAATTTATAAAAATGTGGGCAAGAAGTGCAGAGAAATATTTTGTAACTTTAAAGCGTTTCAGTAGAAAATAAAACTGAAGTTCTTACTGAGGTATCTTTCTTAAGTATATCGGTTTTATTAATAACTGAAATTGTAAGGGGCAAAAAATGATTGAAATAGAGACTCTTGGTCAGTGTTTTTGATAAACAGGTTCAGTGTCATACAGATTCCATTGGAAAAAAGCCCAGAAGATGGAATTGAAAGAAATACAAACTGTGGATTTCTGGAATTTTGTTTTTATTTACACATAAAAGAAATAAGACACAGTAGAAGACAATATGTTAGTTTTCACTTGAGACCAAAAAAAAAATAAGTAACTCCCACATTGGAAGTGGGTGTGGGGGAAATGTGCCTATCTGGCATTTGTACTAAGATTGCTGTTGGGCAATTTATTTTAAGGTTGGGAAGGTCCTCCACCGCCTCGTGGATGTGAAGTTTTTGTGGGTAAGATTCCTCGTGATATGTATGAAGATGAACTAGTTCCTGTTTTCGAGAGAGCTGGGAAGATCTATGAGCTGAGACTGATGATGGAGTTCAGCGGTGAAAACCGAGGCTATGCTTTTGTGATGTACACCACTAAAGAGGAAGCCCAGCTGGCCATCAAGATTCTTAATAATTATGAAATTCGTCCAGGGAAGTTTATTGGTGTCTGCGTAAGCTTGGACAACTGCAGGCTGTTTATTGGAGCAATTCCTAAAGATAAGAAGAAAGAAGAAATACTGAATGAAATGAAAAAAGTTACAGAAGGAGTGGTGGATGTTATTGTTTATCCAAATGCCACTGACAAAACTAAAAATCGTGGCTTTGCCTTTGTAGAATATGAATCTCACAGAGCAGCTGCAATGGCTAGAAGACGACTAATCCCAGGTAAAACTGTTTGTAATTAAACTGAATTTTTATGGGGAGTATCTGTTTCCATATTGTGGGGAGATGAGATGGTGGATCATACCTGTTTTCTATTCTTTAAGGTGTTTTAAGAGTTACAGAACTGCAGTATTGCCTTTTGGCTAAGGATGATTTTATTTTTTATGTTTTGTTGTTGTAGGGGTTTTTTTTAAACTTTTTTTTAAGAAGCTATAATTTAGGTAGTTCTGACAATTAAAAAATACAGTTTAATGTAATTTTATCGTTTAATTAAAAAAATGAAGTTTAATGTAATTTAGTTATTGTGGTTTACACCAGTATGTATTTCCATGGGCACACATTCAGTTTTCATTTACATGCATGAGGCTCTGCACACAAATTCTCTTAAAGGTGAGCTTAGAAAGGATAATGCCTTGAATGTGCCCTGTATTTTCTCTGGAGGCCATGAGTGATGTTATTTTCATCACTATGAAATCTATGAATGTTTCATATTTTAAAAATATTACAAAGTAAGTCTTGAATATTTTAGTAGAAAATAATTTTAAGAGTTTAACCAAGTAGAAGATCATTTTTTCATCACACCTTATTTTGTACACTCTGAAGGAGGGAAAGTAGAAGGGACTAAATGTACTGAAAAAGGAGTGAATAGGTAAAGGTACAGTTAAAAAGGGAAGTTCTAGAAGAGAACGAAAGGGAAATGAAATACAGAGGAAATGAACAATATAGTTGAAGAAGCAAAGTCATTCAAGAAGATAATACAGCATTAGCTTTGCTGAAACTAATGCAAAACTATTAAGGCTAAGATGTAGGCAATTCTTGTGTTAATTGCTGACAGAGTGTTAGAAGGAGTGCTACCTAAGGGTTATATAGTATGTGTATTATATATAGACAGATATATAATATGCAAAAGTATATACAGTATACAAAATGCAAATTATCAAATAGAATAAATATCAATGTAAAACTTGTAATAATATGTATTCAACATATTGGTATATTTATATGTATATACATGTATATACATATACATGTATTTACATGTATATATGCACAGTGGTGGGAGAAATACCTCCAGATCACTGAATGGAAAATAAACCAGTATGATATACGAAATGATGGGTTGACATGAGTAACAAAGCAGGTTTGGTTTTGGTTTTTTCTTTTAATTTTTGTTCTGGTGTCTGCTGCAATATAGAGTAAGGGTTGTGCTAGAGATAAACACTTAGATTACTATTTCCAGGTGCCCATACTTTTTAAAGTGGTAATGTTATTGAAGGGGCTCTGTTTAGTAGCTAGTTAAATACATTACTTTTGGTCTCCTTTTGTGTGTGTGTATATGCATGTCACGGTCTTTGTTCTGACACCTTGTGATGCTTCATGAAGCCAAAGGTAACAGAACACTTGTAATTTTTGCAGAGTCTCATTTACTTACAAAATTTCAGGTAACTGAAGTAGATTCGGGCAACAAAACCCAGTTTCTTGTGGTATGCGTCATGTTTGCTTTTTGTAGAGGTAGGTGATAAGAATGGTTCTGGTTTACTGTCCATGTTTCTTACTTATATTATGCTTCTTTGCTGTAGGAACATTCCAGCCCTGGGGTCATACTATTCAAGTAGACTGGGCAGATCCTGAGAAAGTAGTTGATGAAGAAACCATGCAGAGAGTTAAAGTATTGTATGTGAGAAATTTAATGATATCTACTACAGAGGACAAAATTAAAGCTGAATTCAACAAGTTCAAGCCAGGAGTAGTTGAACGTGTAAAGAAGTTGAGGGACTATGCTTTTGTTCATTTTTTCCACCGCGAAGATGCAGTTGCTGCTATGTCTGTAATGAATGGAAAGTGCATTGATGGAGCCAGTATTGAGGTAACACTGGCAAAGCCAGTTAACAAAGAAAGTTCTTGGAAGCAACATTTTAATGGTCAGATAAGTCCCAGTTCTGAAAATCTTTTAGGGTTCCCTAACAAAGAAGATGGTACTCAAAAATCCTTGGGGAAACCAGCAAGTCTTTCAGTTCGTCTTAATGGTCAGCACAGTCCAGGCCCCCCTGAAGTTGAAAGAAGTACATACCCCATTTTTCCAGGAATAAAGCTTACTCCAATTAGCATGTATTCTTTAAAGCTGAGTCACTTCAGTTCTGCTGTAATGCATCTGGATTATTTTTGCCATAAAAATAGCTGGGCACCACCAGAATACTGCTTGTATTCAACCACAAGTCAGGATGGGAAAATACTCTTGGTGTACAAGGTGCTTATTTCTAGTATTGCAGATGATTCCCAGAGTTACTTCATGCCAGAAAAACTCTGTACAACAGTAGAAGATGCAAAGGAATTGGCAGCACAGTTCACACTTTTACATCTAGGTAAGCATAAACACTTTTGATTATATATGAAGAGCTGAAGCTAGAAAAGTTACTTTTAAATTGTGCTTGTTGTACATATCTTGGTGCATGCGTGTTTTTATGTAAAGAATAAGCTAGTCTACAGAAGACTTAGTTCTTTGTGTCAGTTGAGTCTGGACCATCAGATGAGAGCGCTGAAGAAACAATGTAAATACCTAAACAGCCCAGTGCCAGGGTCATTTTTGCTTACATTCATCTACTGCAATGATGTATAAGGAAGCATTAGATGACATGTAAGTGACTTAGGTTTAAGGTCATCTGTGAGATGGTTATGGTGCTGAAAATTTATATGAAAGTTTGTCTATGTTCTGGCATCTTCGTTTATATATGTTCCATTTTTTAAAATTAGCATGCAACTACTAGAAGAGGAAAATTTTTATATTATGAAATTGGGATTTTTTTGGTTTGGTTGAGTTTTTTTTCCTTGCCTGTTCTAATTTTGGTGAATTGGAAAAGTGATTGCAGTACATTGTTAAAATAGTGTTGCCATTCTTCTCTTCCTCATACTGCTACTTAGCACTCGTTCTGGAAAGTCTCTGGAGATGTACATAGGCTGTGGTGAGATTTCTCCTTTGCATGAGTTCATAGCAGACTTACTTCAGGCCTAGCTAGGATGCCTTTTTTTTGCAATGCGTGACTAAAATGTAAACAAGCTTTTTCTTCTCGCTTATGTTCTTGCTTCTACTTGGGTTTGGATTTGGCATGGCCGAAAGGTCTTAGAGGAAGAAGAACCTCCAAAGCACAATGCCTTATACATTGTCTCCACTTCAGCCAGTGGTGTGATTGGTGTACATTAGTGGGCCGCCTCCAGAAGGTGATGCTTTCAGATGGCCAAAATGATTTTTAATAATAAATGGCTAAGTATTTGTGTCTGCTTTTGTACACACAGCATTTGGTGGGCAGCATTTGACTAGTAGAGTGTCTGTTTCCATATTTTTCTTGCTAGGAAAGTTAGGTCCACACCTTTATATAACCCATGCAATCCTTAACACAAAGGATAAAAAGGGTACTAAACTTGAAAGAGTGGTGTGAGGCTCTCATTAGAAGGAGAATAAAGACAGTTGCAGGTTTTGTACCTGCCCAGTTTGCTTCTTTTGTTACCTAAAGGTATTTTCTCTCCTATACGTCTCTGGTAAACAATCAAGGGAACAATTAAAGAAAGTTAGATTAACAGTGACTATTCACAGCTGTGGGCAAATCCTGAATGCAAACAAGTTTAAAAAAAAGTGCAGAAAGTATGTGTTGAGATCTTTATCTCTTCAGTTATAACTACAAGTGCTATAGGGAAAAGGTTTTAAAGTGGATTTAAATTAATAGTCTTCTAAAGCTTTTTAACACTTGATTGTGCCATACAATCACAGTTAATGTGAATTGGTATTTAGCAGAATTCCCACATACCAGGTTTGTTTTTTGACAGCTGTCTACCTAATGGCCTGGTGCTAGTAATGCTGTTTTGCTATCTTTGAATAGCACCTTTTTTTTTTTTTTTTTTCTTTTAATGGCCTCTGCATTTTGGTTTGTGAGGATTTGGCCCTGCGAAGAGCATACAGAGCCCTGATTCAAAGCAAACATACTAGGCTGACTTTTGAAAGATCTTTCATATTGATTAAAAACCCTCTTTTTGATGTTGGCATTGTTGTGATACTGAAACATAGGCCTAAGGAGTCTAAAAGTACATTTTCCCTATCTAAAATACAGAAGTTGTTTCTGTGCCAGTTTAATATATATTTTGTGTTGAAAGAAGTATCTGCAGGTAAAGAAGAGTTGCTAGAGGTGACAGAATCCTTCTTTCTCATGGAAGTTTGACATGTTGAATGATGCTGATGCTGCTGATGGATGTGTGGGTTGTGTTTTTTCTTTGGGGTTTGGGAGTTTTGTTTGTTTGGGGAGTTTTTTGATAACTAGCAGTGATTTGAGAAAAGTCCGAGTGTTGCTTCTTGGAAGCAACTTACTATAAACATGAATGTGCAAAGATGACATAGGGACTAATTCTTTCTGGTAAGTAACTTCTCTTACAGGAACATAATTTTTTGGCCACTTAAATTTTGATGATGTGTACAGGGTGGGTTTTGCTGGTTTTTTTTCTTTTTAAAGCATATAACTACTCTGAGGTAAGTAAATGAAAAAGGGCTGCTTTGATTAATATCTCAAGGCATTCTGGCTTTTTTTTTTTTCTTTTTATGATATGTATTTCTGTATTTACTTTCACACATTACAGAATACTTGTTTTTTACACAAGTGTATATAGATTGTACTGGTTCACAGCAGTCCTGAGCAGACAGCAGTACAACAACTAACCACTTGGTGTCACCTGAATATTTTGAAAATGATGGTTCTTAGAAAACACAGAAAACTATTTTGTCAGGGAAAGATTAATAAGCTATATTTTAATGTTACTAGATAAATCACTAACAGATCAAGGGAGTGAAAACACTCAGGCTTGAGTAAATGTGAAAATCACAGATCTGGATCTCCATTTGTGAGAAGGGGAGCAGAGCTACATGTTGAAATTTCAGAAGGTGAACGTTGTCAGGGGGGAGGAGTGTGGGGATAGGGGAGCAGAATACGGAAACACCTGAATGTCCTGTAGAAGAATTAATACCTCTACCGTTAATCTGAATTGCATTTCTACACAAATAAGTCTGTGCCTTCAGAAGTTACACAACACCTTAACATAAATTGCAAAATGGTGCTTGGCTGTTAACTTGCCTGTGCTGGAGGTTGACTAAATGTGAGGCAGCTCCAGTTCAGAGACTGTATAATTGTGTAACTAGCACACACTTGATATTCCGCCTGTGGTCCAGAGGCACTCTTAGTGCAGAGGCAATCCCAAAATAGGAGGTGGTGTTATCATTCAGGTCCTCTGCTTCAGTGACATTGGTTTGTAGCTTATGGAATCAAACCGGCTCATCCACATGTCTTCAAAGTACAGGCAGAAAAAAACTTGAAATTGCATAGATATGCTCTGAATTGTTGGAGAACTCCCACCTCCCTTTCTTTAGTAAGAGTAAACATCTGAAGCCTGGAAAAGCAGAGCCTTCTTTTGAAAACTGTTTTTTGTTTCTTTGGTTGGTTTGTTTTCAATTACTGCTGTTGGAATTCCACTGGTTTAAGGAAATACCATAACATGTCAGAACCTATTTCTAGTCCTTAAGATAGCACTCTTGATAGCAAAGGCTGAGTCCTGGGAAATTCTTTCCCTATTGAGTTTGACTTAAGGGTGATGGGGAAGAATGGGAGAAGTTCCAGTAAAGTTTCCTGTTTCAGAGATCTGCCAGGTTTTAAATGGATATTCCACTATAGGATGTTCTTTGCACTTTCACACTTGCTATTTCATGTTGCATCTCACTGAGACACAATTTATGAAATAATTTGTTAGGTAGAAGAGAATATTTAAAAGTATTTATAAGAAAAATATACTGACAAATCTCCAAATCAAGAAGAAGCCTTTTAATAAGTAACTGTAGCATGTAAATGACAGTTTCCTTCCAGTTCCCCACATGTAACTTTTATAGTAAATAGTACTGAAATAGGTGGAGCAGGCATTGTATCTTACTACTATGAATTCACTTGTTCAAACATCTTACTGCATGCGGTAGCAATTTACAAGTCACAGATAAAATTTATAAGCTTGTTCAAGAGTCTGTATTTAGCATCTGTGTCTCAGAACAAATGTATCTGCGGACTGCTGTTCTGGATTTTGGACATTAAACCTAAAGGTCAAGTGAGATGGTTTTTATGTTTTGTTGTAGGAATTTTCTTTACTTAAACATTGCTGTGGTTTGCTTTATCAAAATTAATTATATTGCTGTTGGAACAAGTGACAGCCACAAATTGTAAGATGTTTGAAAAAAACCCCAGAAGTTGCTGGCTTGGTTTAGCAAATACAAATGATCAGTGGTGATTCGTGGCTTGGGGGTTTTTAGTGATTTTTAGAAAGTCTCAGGATGTAGTATAAGAAATTTTTTAACAGTATGAATTTAGAAGTCTGAAATATTTATCAGATGACTTATACATAATGGTTTTTCTTACAGCCCCTGAGCAAGCATATATAACATTGCTGTCCCTGAATGCAGCGTGGTGGGATAGTAAAGGTGAGTAAGCCTGTCAGGACTGTTTATTGCAGCTTTTTGCCCTCTCAAAGACATTGTCTTAGCTGCACTGTTTGCACTGTTTGTTAGAGAACATTTACTTTCCCCACAGACACAGCTCTAAGAAGGCTTGTAGAGATTCTCTGTTGCTTTTATCTAAAGGAGACCATACCTTACTGCCCTATACTTGCTGATGGATCATGCAGTCTGATGTTCTTGTTGGTTGTTAAGGAACAAGGAAGGTTCCTTAACAAAGGACACCTTTGTTAAGGTGTCCTTAACAAAAGGAAGGTTATGGTTTTTACTCCTAAAATGACTCTGAGTCATTTTTCAGTTGTTTCTTAGTTATTTGCCTTTCCAGCTTGGGTTTAAATTTATGTTCAGAAGTGGGAGCTCTTACGGGGCACTTGGACTATTTTTTGGCTAGTCAGTTTCATGTAAAAGAGACTATTGTCTCCTGTGACTTTTTTTTGAATATGCTATTGTGGATGAATTTAAGTGTGTTTATCTGTCACTTCTAAGGCCTCGCTCTTGTTTTTTTTTGAATGGCGTGAGAGTGGTTTTTAAAAGCTTACAAGGCAGTTTGAAAATGGCATTAAACGCATGTTCTGTGTTAACTGCTGGAAGCTTGTAATCTCAAGCACCCAGAATATTTCCCAAAGATTCAGTTATTTTTCTGCTGCTGCTTATGTACAGGGAACACAAATTTGTAATTCTTGTCCTATGCAGGAGAACTTGGAAAAGAATAAGTGAGATACAACAATGTTGGACTATATTTCTCTGTGAAATAACTTGTCTGCCTTCAGTAGAGTCAGTCACTTCACAACAGGATATAGTTCAGCACAGTTTTTTCTACTCCACTGATGATCACAATGAAGTTGGATTTTGTTTACGCAGTACATCAGGCAGAGCTTGGTGCTTAGTTGAGTGTAGACTCTGATCTAAAGTGTTAAATATCCAGTATGAATTATGCTGCTATGATATGTATGATATATGTAGCTAATACAGCTTGGAACAATGACCTAATATGCACTCGAGAGTTGTCTGCATTAATATTTTGCATTCAATGAAGGTGAAACAAGGGGCTATTATTATGAAGTTAGGATGAGAAAATGTCTTCAGTACTGAAGAATGGGGTCTCTTAGAAATATAAGGTTCTTAGGAAAAAAACCTCCTTGAACAGTTGGCTAAACAGTTTCTTAATTGAGTTAGTGCTGCAGAGGAAAGGGAAGAACGAGCAATGGCCTAAGACTGTGAATGCTTTTGTTACACCATTATCTCAAGTTCCTTAACTATTCAGTCCATCTTGAAATGGATAATGCAGTGTGTTTGCTGAAACCAAAGTGTCTTTCATTCCCCTCCCCCTCTCTTTCTGCAGCCAACTGTACACCCTACTTGATTTGAATTTCCCTGAAGAAGAGAAGTTCGGAATTTATTGCTTTGGATCTTGTCATGAAAGGAAAAAGAACACCCCACTGATACATAATTACTGCAAATTCACATTCCATGTTTATTGATGAATAATTCTTCAAAGTGTGTGTATTAAGCATTTCAATTTAAAGATTAGTGAAATTGAATGTTAAATTGTTTTGGTTAGTTTGATTAAATTTGGGATTTAAAAGATAATTTGTTTAAAAGATTTTTATTACCTGTAATAGTCTATACAGCAGTAATTTATATTTAGTGTTGAAACAATTTGCCACAATTCCTACTCTTGTATTTTCACACAGAATTTTTACAGCTTCTATTGTATGTAATAAATCTTAAACAAATGTTAAAAAACCCACCAACAAAACAATAAACACCATTCTGGCAACCCTGCCTTTTCATACATAAACGTGCATAATATGAAGCTTAAATACCATCCTCAAGTTTGCTTCCATTAACTTGATGATTTTGTAGGAAGAACATGTCCAATAAAATCTTTGCTTATGATATAGCATTACATCAATGGAAAACTTGTATTTTGAAGGACTTTATTTCAATGTTCCATCAGGCTACATTGCTGTAGTCATAACATTGAGGTTCAATACCTTAGTTAATTCTTGGAGACAAAAACACTTACTTTTACCCAGGCTCTCCCTCGAAACCAGCACTTATGCTTGCCTGTGGTAGCCATGTGGAACAGCAGCTTGCTCGATTTCTAATCAGGCCATGTTCTTCTTAAAAAATGTTGTTTAGCATTAAACTGAAAATAATTTTTGATTTTTAAAATCAGATACATGTAATTCATTTTGAGTGAGCCATCTTTATTTTTATTGTGACTATTTGGCATTTCTTAGTCAAGTGCTTTATTTATTGAATGACAAAAGAATAACAACTTTTTTTTACCTTTTAAAAAATCTGAAACTAATACAGTACACCATTCTTATTTTTGAAATTTTATACATAGTTTCAGTTCTTTGACAAAGAGTGGGCCGAGTGGTTAAAGTGTCTAAGGGCCTCACCTATGCAAGTATTGTTTGTAAGCTGTTGTATCTGAAAATTGTTTGTCAGAAAGGAATATTATGTAGACAGAAAACAATGCAATGGAAAGATTTCAAGTTGAATGATTTTTCTTAAAAGCAATCAACTGTTGTGGTCCACTATGTATTTTGGTTCAGTGTATTTCATCACCATATTAAATTGTCCTTTTTGCTGTTAATTTAGGTGCAGTTATAGCAGTTTCATTTTATTTGCATTTGATATTAGCTACATAATAATTCTTTTAAACGTTGCAATTTCTAGTGTTGAAATAATGTGTTTGACTTCTGTACACGAATTAACATTTATATTAAATTTATGCTGTTCCTATTTGGTGTGTGTAAAAGAAAAATAAATTATTATTTTAGACGTGGTACCTTCACAAACTTACTTTGCAGGCTTCACTTTGCTTTCTCTAGTAAGAAGCTTTGGCCAGAGGCTCCAGTGCTTTGCTGAACAAAAGGGGGTGATTAAGTGGTTGGGTGAACCCTTGAAAAAAGAAAAGTAATTCTTAAAAAGCAAGTTGGTTTGTAGCTTCTGTTGCATGTGAAAGTTGTTAAAAGGTTAGGATTTCCTAAAAAACTCATGAGGAAAGAGAACAGGGAACTTGTTTAATCCATGTTTAAAGCAAGCGGTTCCTAAGGCGAAGACAAAAATTGGTGTTTGAGATAGAATGGTACAGTATAATGCCGATAAGGTATGGGGTTGGTAATTTAAAAGTGTTTTCCTGGGAGCCTGAGAATTCTAGTCTACAGACTGCTGAAATAAGATTAATTTTATTTTTCAAGTGTCACGATGAAGACTTGGGTTTTTGCATTTAGCTGCTTAAGGGAGCTGTGGGCCAAGGTGCACAAAGATTACTTAATATTACAGTGAATACCAGAAGAAGAGCTGTGAACAAAAGGAGGTACTACCCAGTACTGGAAATCCAGGGGCTTGCATTTTTCTAGTGTGTAACATCCTTTTTGGTCAGATTTCCAATTGTGCTCCTGTCTTTGAGGCAAAAACACCCCCCAGTTTTGCTACAAACTAACAAATCCCATCATTATTAACATGAGCATGTATCTGGGCAATTATTTTCAATACTCCCAACATGTGTGACTACTAAACCATTATCAAGCATTTGAATGTAGTGAGCACTAGGCTGATGTCAGCCAAATACAACCCTCAGGCAGGATTTGTCTTTGTTCTGCAGCTAAGACCAGTGGTGTAAGGAATAAGCAGCTGAAGCAGCAGTAGCACTCAGTTGCTGTAATTCAGGCTTTTTGAAGTTTATTTAGAACACATCATTAGAAATCTCTAATCAGTGTGCAAAATTGCAAGCATATTTTTTGTGCTTATAAAAATCTCACTGGAGCCTATTAACCTTTGGAAAATAAACCACCATGTATTTCTTCTAAAAAGATTGCAACAGAACACGGTGTTGGTTTTTTTTTTACATTACTTTTGTATAACATAAAAAGGAAATTGGTTTTGCTACTTTGAGCTAGACCCACTGCATCAAAAACTTGCCCTAAATCAGAAAAGGAGGTCCTTATTCTTACAGTTATCTTTTTCATCTACTTGCTTATTTTTTTTCCCCTTCCTGTAATAATATTATTGCAACCATGTTTTTTCATGGGAAAGAAACAGTAAATTGGGGTGGGGGAACCAAGACTACTTGTCACCCAAAGTTAGCATCCTATATAACAACATGAACAAGAGTTGGTAAATCAATGGAAATTTCTTTTAAATATGAAGCAGTATTAAAGAGCAAGTCACCTGGAAGATACTGGGTTAATGCACATGCAAGGTAAAAGCAATCCCCAAGAAGTCAGTTGTTCCAAGTCCTCTCTTTCAGCAAATTTCTTGGCAGCAGTTGCTGTGTTTAACAAAGAATGATAAGTTTACCATGTCTTCATGCTCTTTAGTGTCCAACTTAGTGGACAACCAGAGGAAAGAAAACAGGTAATGATAGAGCAGTCTTAAATAGAGCTTTCCTGCAGGTAGAGCCTGGATAGGCTCCAAACAGCCAGGAAAAGGAAAGGCTTAAAGCAGTCATTTAGAGCTCCTTTCTCTACCACCCAGTTGTTCTCCATACTAACAAGGAGCCTCCATGGCTAGAAATCATTCCAAGCTGTCTGTGGCTAAACTTTGAGTTTGAGACAGAAAGAGTAAAATGGCTTAATCACAGACTACATCAGTAACCCTTAACCTCCTCAGGAGACAAGGCCCATGCTGCCATGAAACCAGTGCTCAAGCACCAGGATGGCACCTGGTAGCAGGAATGGCAGCAGGCATGCTGTCCCACCCAGCTGGGACAGGCCTTGTCCAAAGATACAGACATTGAAAAACTACCATGGAGAAGAATTTAACAATGCAACCACTGTCAAACTGTGGAATTTTTAGAATTCTAGAATGCAAATAGCTGCTCATGGGAATGGAAAGAAAATCTTACGTACTGCTTGAAGGTGGGTGAAGTTTCAAGAATTCTAAGAACACAAGTATCTTCCTAAAGATCCCACTTCAGGCTTTGAGCACTTTTTTCTACACTGCCAGAGGCTGTGGCTGCTGTCAACTTAAAGCTTCCTGCAGAGGGAAGTATTCACTAGTATATGAAAACCAAATTCATGCAAACACTGGTTCCTGCAGCAGCCAGGCCTTTCTGTCCCAAATCGTGATGTCTCATTTGCTCTGCTCTACAGATTTGACAGCAAGGGAGGGGAAGAAAATTCTTCCTGTTTCCCAATACCTTTTCACAGGCAGAATTTAGTATTTGCAACACATTCCTAGGGAAGACGAGTAGGAGGCTGGATTCAGACACAAGAAGGAAGAGACCTTTGACTCTTCCCTACTCTTCCTTTTTAGGTTATAGGGATCACAGTGTTGTTTTTAGGTGCCTAATTTAACATTGGCAACTTCAGCGTAATTGAGGAAGAGTAGCATCTCTTGGGAGGGTGTATCTGGGCTGAGGGCGGGAAGCTGTCACGATCAATCTTCCAGGAATTAAGTAGGTCTGATTGAGGAGGAGGTGCTTCAGGAAGTTCAATAGCGAAGAAGAGCTTGGGTGCAAGCAAAAAACAGCTTAACCAACTCAGGATCCCTTCCAGGATGACACAGATTTGGAGGACCAAACAAAAAGGTCTAAGTGCCAAATTCCAGTTATCTCTTCTTGTAGGAAACTGAAGGTCAAATTGTTCATGCAATCCAAAATGTTTGGGGTTCAATATGCTGTTTTTATACCAGGGATAAAGGTAGGCAAGAAAATGGTTAACATCTGGTTTGTAGCACTGGCTTTCTATGGAGTGGTGGTGGGCAACAATGATCATAGGAACACTGATGAAAGGATTTGGTTTTTTTCTTTAAACTAGACAAAAATGTAAAAAAGGCAACCCCCCATCCTCCAAAAGCTCACCTCTGCTATCTAAAGCAACATGAGACAAAAGTACCTGAACTTTCTTTAACACTAAGGCATAATATTTGATGAAACTTTCACTACCTATTTTTCCTTAAAAAACCCATACAGTTTTCAGCTACCGTGAAATCATATTTTTTTTACCCATTCATCCTAGTCAAGAATTTAAGCTATGGAAGTGGTAGATTAAGGCTGGAGGAAACAGTCACCTCACCCAGTTTGTCCAGCAGTCCAAACACATCACCCCATTTCACACACAGCTCTGGAGCAAGCCCAGTAACAGCTGATGAAAGCACATCTTCCAGAAAGGCATCGAAGCCCACAAGGAGTTGAATCTTGCAACGTAAATTGGATCAGGGTGTCCTAACTTTAAACAGACACAGTACTTTACTGCCAAAATACTTGATTTCTCCAATATAGAAATACACAGGGTATCTCCTAAGCTCTTGATATCCACTCCTGCTTTGAGCTTAAGAAATTTTCTAAGCCACCTATTAGTACCAGTAGCTCTACATACTGGTAATAGCTATCAGCTGTGTTTTCCTGCTTTTTTTTTCACCACCACACGTGACACTTAAATATTAGAAAAGCTAATGCTAGTGAATAACTGAATAACACTATGGGGGACTCCAGCAAGCTACAAAGCAGGTGGTGCTCAGCTCTGTTTAGCTCTGGTAAACCTGTGCAACAGAGTTCACAAGCTGGTCCCATTTCACAGCTGAACTGGTGAGAGCTGGCTGTTTGCAGATCTAGCTCCCCTGATTTTGATTTATCTCACCTGAAGGAGGGATGTAGCCTCCAATTTACAGCACCTTGGGGGCTGAGCTGTTGGTGGAAACACTGGTCTTGGGTTTCTGAGAGGAATGAAGCCGGGTGCTCTCACTGGAGGGTTCAGGGTAAATGTGGATACAGGCATTTACAGGACAGTTTGGCTGCCTGAGAAAGTCACCTGGACAAGCACGTGTATTGAAAAAATCTAAGAATCGGAACTATTTTCATCCTAATGCAGAAGAGGAATTCTTTTAGAGCTCAGATGCTGTCATTCGTGTAAACAATTCTTATTTAGGTTCTTCTAATGCTAGGGGCAAAGGAGGTGTAGTGCATACTGTACCAGTTAGGGCAGGCATTCAGTGAGCTCTCGAATGTGTCTGTACACAGCTGGCTAATGGGTTAATGCTACAGTCTTTGGGAAGCTGAGCTTCCAGTTTCCTTCACCCATATTACAAACCCTGATAGAATCAAGCAGGCATAGCTGCTTTTAGGGCAGGTGTAAGATTCCTGCTGCAGTAGAGAGTCTGCTGAATTTTGCAGTCCTACCCTAAAATTCTTTGCTAGAAAAGTAAGTTGTTCCATTTCATACTGAATTTGTGCTTGTTAAATCCATTTCAACTGCATGATATACCAGCATTTCATAATGAAAAGAAGTTACTCTCCTGTATAGGTATGACTTCATTTTTTTCTAAGCTATTCTTCTTTAAGTTTTCAGCAACCCACTGAGACAGGGAGATGTCAGACAATTCTGGATAGTGAAAGCCTTCAGTGCAGACACCCCCCAAGGTTTTAACAGCCTCATTATTGCAAGCTAACCAGCAGTAATTTAAAACACTTCTTTTTTTTTTTTTTTTTGCCAGCCAGAGAGAAAAGATTTCTGTTTTATGTGTTCACATCCTAGTGTACTGTTTGTCAAACAGGAATCAGAAGAGATGGGAGAGGCATCTAATCAAGGAAAAATATATCTACTAGAAGCCTGAAGAGGACAACCAATGTAACTCAAGGAAACATCATGTCAGTATCGTGTTAAAAACTTTATGAATGATTTTTGGGAAACATTTTTAAAATTCCACTTTGAATGAAGTTTACTCATATTCTTGGTAGTTTTAACAGTTCATCTAAAAAAATAAAAAAGCAGTTTAATTACTGTTGCATGGGCGAGAATTGCAGAGAAAAGGAGAAGAGTAGGGATAAGGATCTAGAGTAGCAGTAAGCATTTTTAATGGCATTACATGGATAACTATTTCATAACTTTTGAAAACTTGTTGGATTATTAGGATTAATAATGCTAGGATAAGCAGATGTTTGACTATAAATGAGAATATCCTACTCAAACAATCTAAGTCAGTGTAGATAAGACTTGGATATATTACAGCTTCTGAAATTGAGCTATGATCAGCTTTTTCACTATATTGCACGCTTTCTCTTTTTGGCCTAATTTCCAAGACACTTCAGCAGGCTGAATCCCAAACTGCCTTTCTCATCAGCTGTCTCTAAGCTTTCCTCTCCCAATTGCTACTTCAAAATTTTGTGGGCCTTTCCTGGCGTTTCTTCCCCGCTCAAGTATTTTTCTGTGTCATAGATTCATTGAGTATTTTGGGTCAGAAGGGACCTTTCAAAGGTCATCTAGTCCACCCTGCCTTGCAAATGAGCAGGAACATCTTCAATTCCATCAGGTTGCTCAGCACCCCATCCAGCCTGACCTTGATCATTAATTATCCTTTCACAATAGGCTTCAGTCTACTACTGTATTTAAGTGAAAACTATTTGATAGCTTTTCCTTGTCAACTGACATTGTTTTTGTCTTTAAAAAGAAACCCAAACCCCAGCACAGTCCTCAAGCATATTTATTATTATCTTACTTAGATCAGTGCCAACTTCTTAGTTACACTGTTTCATATCAAAATATTCTCTCATGTGTTTCCAGACTATTTCAAATAGATTGTGTCCATCTTTAAGGGTGCTTTTGAGATAAGGTACCAGAATATCACTTTGAACATGAATTCAGCATCACTAGCACATGGGCTTCTGCCAGTTCTGCTGTGTCTGCCACTTGTTATGTTTTCTCATATCCTTGAGAGCCTGCAACAGAGTGCTGTTGGAAGCTTACAAATTTCTGCAAAATATCAGATGTAATCTAGTTCTTTTCATGGTGAGTAATCTTTTACAGATGTTGTTTTACAAATGGAGAGTTTAATGCATCTACCACTTCTCTAATTCTTTGGCAAGAGGAAAAATGGTCCCACGTGATCTTTGCATATATATTTTTATTAGTGTATGTTATAAACAAGTACTGTGGTAGTTACAGGGTCTGTAGAATCATTTTAAGTTGTGCAAACACAATTGATTAAGCACCTGATGAACTTTCAGTGTTCATTATCTGGCCAGTTCTGGAAGATACAAGAAGTGAGTGGAGGAATGTATAAAATAAACACAGGTCGAAGGCAGCCAAAATCTCTGCTGAAAATGAAGTAGGGGATTTCAAGAAGTTAGAATCAAAGTATAGAGGAAGTATATGAAAGTTCATCGTTAAAATGGTCTCCAGGTGGCAGAGGTATATTGGGTAAGTATCCCCAAAGTGAAGAACAGCTTTCTGAAATGAGATTTTGAGCAGAAAGACACAGACCATGCAAGTCCAGATCACTGCTAACAGTCCCAGGTTGCATTCCCTAACCCAAGACACACCCAGTTTTTCACAGTTTTCAGGCTAGCTGCTCTCACTAAAAAGCTCTGGCTGCACAACAGAAATCCCTTCTCCAGAGAACCAACTTGATGGAGGAGTGTCAAACTTCAAAGAATTTGTAAGAGAAAGAAATGGCCATTTAGTTTTATATTCTGAACTTTGTTCCTGTATAATCAGCCTCTAAGGGGTAGTCAGTTGAAGTTTTTCAAAAGCAGTTGCAGGGCTAGGACAGGAGGGCAAGTTCTTTCCTGGTTATGGAAGAAGGGAAGCTTAGTGGTGATTTCCCTTCTTTCACTGCAGATTTCCCTTCCATCCTGCAGAGCCTCACCTGCCTGAGCTGTGCCCACCACAATGTAAACGCCTCTGCCAGTCTCTTGCTTAGCCCTCTATCTCTGTGCTATTTCCAATACATTCCTGCATTATGTCTGGTTAGTCAGAGCTGGATTTTATTTTTAATGTACAAATTGAGAATTCAATACACATTAAAACACATGTTTTCTTGCCTCTACATTTTCATTCATTTTTAGCTTCCAGTCCTCTTGGACATGCCTGATGCTTCCTGATGCCCAGAGGCATTAGACTACCTGGACCTGATTAAGCACAGTCCTTGGTGCACCACAGAGTTCAGAGAAAGGGAGAGAGAGGTTTCAAATATCTGACTGCAGGAAAAGCAGGGTGTCAAGGAGTTGGGATAATTCCAGATCCCCTGCTGAAAGAGATAACAGAGGGCCTGCAAAGCTCTTGCCAGCCCTCAAGGTAGATCAGCCTTTGTAATTGTTCTGCTAAGTTAGCAGTGGAGAATCAAAAGGGTTGTAAAAAAGGTTTAAAGCAACCACCAACCCAAACCAGAAATAAATATTTGGTACATTTATTTGCAACACAAGTCTAAAATCCTGACCTAAATCAGAAAATAAATGCATTATTAGGGCTACAAATTGCCCTCAACCTGGAAATGTTCCAGTCATCACTGAGAAAAATTTAAGGTTGCAGGACAAACAGTAACATGATGCCTTGACCTGAAAATATGAATATGTTGCCTCTGAGGAAAAATAATCCAAAACAAAGACATTCACATAAAGCTTGGAGAAAAGTGTCAAAGGGGTGGTAGTTCTAGAGGGACAACTGTTTGAGAAAAGATCATGAAAGCTAAACATGAATATTTGCCTAAGCACTAATTTAGTAAAGGATAAGGAGATAATTCTACAACTATTTTTTCTAGTAGATACACATCAAAATTTTGGAGAGCAAAACAGAGACAGTGATTTCTTACATATCCCATCAAAACATTAAAGCCAGTTCTTAATCAAGTCCTATCTGAATCAGATCCTAAAGTCTTGAGCAATTATCCTATAACATGGGAAAAAAACCCCAGGAAACAGGCTTTCTTGTGACTTCTGTGTTAAGTTCTTCTGGAAATTTCTACTGGGTTTTTTTTGGAACTAAAATTGTCACACCATGTGCTGACTTGTGCTGAAAAAGCGTGTTAGACCTCAGCTGGGAAGAATGTGAGTGCAAGCCTGACAGGGGAAAAGCCCATCTTCCAGTTTTTTCAACCAGCACAGCTTTCAAAACCTTGTTACCATTGAGCTGAATTTCTGATATGACCGCACTATCCCTATCAAACTAAATCCTGGTGGAAATCATGGGAAAAAAGTCAGTAGCTCAAGCTAGGCTTTGAAGGCAGCTGAGCTCAGGGATAGCACTAAAAGCAGCAGTTATGTGAGAGATGAAGCACGGTATCGTAATGAATCCTTGTATGTGCCAGGTACCAGACTCTGAGCAATCTCTAACAGTCAGTACTCATATCAGCCAATGATGACATGATGGCAAATGGTAATTTAAATTAGGGAGACAATGAAAGCTCTGATTATTCAATTAACGTACAGCTTTATGAAATGGAAGGCACTCTTTTTTTTTAAAGTTGACTACTTTTATCTCCAACTTTGCAATACCTGATACTAAGTGAAGAATTTTAGAGGCTTTCAAGAAACAGACTCTCATGTGAGTAAGAGCTCATTTTATATTCTTGTTTTTTCACAAAGTACTTATTCACACTATCATAATCAAAGACACTCACTGTGATAACATTTCAGAATAGATTTTCACTGAACAAAGCCTCTGTTCTGCAACTAATTGATCAGTTTTTGCAAGTGAATGCCTATCATTCACTAACCCTACAGGACTACGAAATCATTCTCAAGTCTGCCATGGCTCTGTTCATCTGTGATGGGCCAGAGCCTGCATTCAGTAGAACACCTCCAGAGCCAAAACTCAATGTCAAACATTTAAAATAACATCTGGTTTTGAAAAACGTGCACACCTAATAAACCTCAGACATATGCTTACGTTTCCATACCCTGAAATATCCAGGCAAAGGGCAAAGAAGCAAGGCTTGGCTTGAAGACTTTTTTTTAATTTAAAATTTTTTTTCTGTTGAAGACAAGTTTAGTGGAGAAAGCCAAGGGACAGAACAGTGCCAGCAATATCCTGACCTACACAGGTGACACTCAGGGCACAGAGAAGGGTGCTGCCCTCCCGAGCAGGGTCTGGGGATGCTGCCATTGCCAGGTCTCCAAGACAGCCAAAGGCAGCTCCGTGGAAATGCCTGCCTTTGTGGGAACCCCGGGCACCATCAAGGACCATAAATATGCAAAACCTCACAACTGTACAATGAATGCTCTAAAGGTAGGGATTTGGTTAACTTCCAGTTTTAAAAGAAATTAAAGACTGCCTTTCAAGGCAGCAAGGCAGAGAGATTCTGTCAGTTCTCACTACATTTTGAATGACTCCCCTGACTTCTCTCCAGCAGGAACAACTTGTTACACTGCTGTTACTTTGAACCGGGGTCTCAATACACGGGCGCAGTAAATGAACTTTTAACAGATCAATGTGAAAAGTAACAACGCTAACTTTTTGGCTAAGAGATTCATCTGACCAAGAAAACAACAACAAAAAAGCCACTCTAAATATCAGACTTAACTGGCCCAGACACATGAACTATAACTTTGCAGTAGCCTGGGATGTGAAAAATGAGGAACACCTGGGTGCAGGGCAGGGTACCATTGTGCTCAGAGTGCCAGCTTGTGCTAGTCAGGGGAAGGAAGCAACTCCCGAGGGATAGCCTTACAGCATCAGCACCATCTCCTGTGTCTCTTGCCCCTCAGATTTCATCAGGAATACTTACCCCAGCCAAAAGGATTTGATTGATAGGTTTTAGCACAAATACAATTCAGCCTTTAGATGCAATCTTGGTGAGTCGTAGCTCTGTGCCCTTAACAATTTACCTCCCCTTCTACATGTATAGTGTGCAGTGAATAGATTACCAAAGAATTATCCAAGCTGTTGAACTTTGAGGCACACAGCCTACCCCTGCCTCTTTTCCTTTCCCCAGTTCTCAGTCCACTCTCCTCAGGCTTGAAGTCCGTCCAGTTGTGGAAGAAGACAGCCGCTGCTACAGCATGGAGGAGTTTACTCATGAGATGCAAGCGACAAGGAAAGAAGAGTAAGATTGCTTGCTGTGTGCTTGTGTGTCTATCCTGTAGTACTTCTCTACCTCCAGTCACTCCCCTCTAACTCGTTAAGGGAATTGGAAAAGACCCTCCCAGCCTGATGGATTCATCCCAGTGGTGACTGCCATGTTTTCTAGTGGAAGCATCCTACAGTCTAAGTAATATTGCTGCTGTGGAGGTGCTCCTCTGATGCCACACTTGCATAATCTCAGATCATATATGCAATTGAAATAGGCTAAAAAACGGGTTCAAAAGAGAAGACATTATTCTGTCTCAGGGAAGGATTTCACTGAATTAAACTGAATTCCCTGCAGGCAACATACTCATATTTCTGACTGATTCAACCTTCCTCTAGTGGAAAAGGAGTGTAAAAAAAGCTCAGCAAGAAAATTGCTGCCATTGACTTTAGTGAGCTGGTATTTCAATGCTGAAAATTTATTACTAAGATTTCTTAAAGAGGTATTTGATTAGAAATGTGCTCTTTTGTGGTTTTTTGCCCCCCCAAAAAGGCAAGAAGCGACTGTTTCAAACTTCCCATGAAAAAAATACTAGGAGAAGCCTACTGGAGAGTATTTAAAATTATGTTATTTTTGTCAGTAGTCACCATGAGTTCAGAACTAAAAATACTATAAGTAAAACTATAAATAGCATGCATCTTCAGCAACAACTTGTCAAATGCTGGCTACGTTAGGAAAGACAGTAAGCCATAGCCTTTTGATCTGCTGAGGGAACATCATCGAGCCAGTGTATACAAGAACGGTATGTCAAATGCATATTATTTACACACAGAATGCCAACAAGAGGATGGAGGAGCTCACTCATCCCAAATCACCCCAGCACCACTCTGAAGTACTTCTCTACTTTCAAGTGTCATCCTCAGCAAGATGTAGGCACTAATCTTGCCTACGCAGCAACGTAGGGTGTGACTGAGGAAAATGTGGGTCATGCAAAAATGGATTCAGCATGTGGGGGAAAGGATTCCACATAAACTGGGAGCCCAGCTGTCCTGCTGGGTTGCTGCAGCACGCTGTCTGTGCAGGCACAGAGGAGAGAGGGGGCTCAGTGGGGAGCTACTATGATGGTCAAGTGCTGGAGCACTCCAGGCACAAGGAGCCACAGAGGGAGCTGGGCATGCTCAGCCTGAGGTGGCTGGTGGCCTGGCTGCCACCAGCACTAGGATAGGGAGAGCTGGACAGAAGACAGGCAGATCCTTCTCAGAGGTGCACAGTGAAAACACAAGAAGCAATGGTCATAGGAGGAGAAAAATAAATTCCAATTAACCTTTCTTTCCCCTCCCCTCCAGTAAAGGTGGTTAAGCATTGCAAAAGGATGCCTGGGGAGTGTGTCAAATCTATTCTTGCAAATTCTCAAAACTCCCCTGGACAAGGCCCTGAGTCCCTGATTTGACTTAGATGTCAGTCAGGCTGGAGCAAGGGTTGGACTACAGATCTTCGGAGATCCCATCTAACTCAAATGAGGACACACAGAAGAAAAACCAAACACAGAAGAAAAGCCAAATAAAATCCATTGGTTACCTGGATGGAAGATGGCAATGGCTGGCCATAACCGGCATCACTAGCATTTCCAGAAGGTAACCAAATTTGGAAATAAAACATTTGCAAAAGCAGGAAGGTATGAGATTGAAGGATATCCTTGCATCCTTCTCTTCAGTTCAAGCCACGAATTACAGGGAGGGGAAGCTATCAGGCACCCCTTCGCCCTCCATTCAGGATACCTCCCGAGGTTGCTTCTCAAGGACAAAGGTTGTTCAGCACAGCAGGAGTCCTGGCAATGCATGTGGAGTAAGTCTGCCTCTCGCTGGGCTGTGGGAAGAGAAACCTTTTAAGGACTGTCTCGTGTGACATCTTGACTGCATGCAGTTTCCTTTCCTTTCTGTCCTGCATCTTCAAAAACCTCCGTAAACTGTATGAGTCTCATGAGTAAAATATTTTTGTTTGCTTTAACCTTAATCTGGCTTGAATTAAAATGAGTCTCAGTGTTTAAAATCAAGACGCCATGTAAAATCACATTTGTGTACTCCTCCTAATGTATCCTAAAAGGTATAAATTGCATCCGTAACTAATTGCTCTGGGGGCTGCGGAGTTGGCAACACGGCAGTGCTGGTGTTTGTGTGGAAGTTTCCAGTGGAGGACGTAGCTTAAAGAGCTGCAAGGGTGTCCCTGCAGCAGGCTGACATGCCAGCAAGCAGCACAGCTCAACCCTGAAGGCTCAAAGAGCTGCATCATTTTTTGTAATAACTTGTTACAGCTTGGTGACAGCTTAGGGTGAGGAGAAATCAGCTTATATTTTTCATTTTATTATGCCCAGCACACGCATTAGCTTTTGAGAGCAGTACATTTGTAAGAGCAAGCCTATGTGCTGGAGACTGGGAAAGGTCACTTCTGAGTCACATCACAATATTAATTGCATTTACTACACTATATTTTGTAGCAAATGATTGTACAAGTCTTCATTTATAGGGCATAGCTGAAATCCAGTTTCTTCTTTCACGAGCTGTATCAAAGAATATTTGTTTGATAGGACCAGAAAAAAAAAGTCTGTGAAGTGTTTAATGGTTTAAACACAGAACAACAGCCGAGCTACAAGCTAGAATTAAACAACTTAAAATTAATTTTCTTTGGTCTTTTTTACATCTCCTGAAATCATGCCTGATCAGCATCCCAGCATGATCTGGGACATGCTAACAAAAGACTCAATCTAACAAATATGATTATGTCTTTTATTAGATATATAATTAAGTACTGTATAGATCACTATCGGTTTGCATCTCAAAGAATCTTTCAGTCTCTTACTGTGGAGATAAAATGAGACAGCTGAAATATTTCGGACTTGATTTAGCAGCTCTTTGCTCTTTTCAAATAAACACCACCAGGGAGCTGCCACAGTAGAGGTTTCTCTTTTTAGGAAGAACAGGAAATCTCTAAGGATGCTAATGAAGGGAGGGGAGCACCCAAACCTGTTCCCTCCACAAGCCAAGTCACCTTCCTGTTGCTGACCACCGCTGTTCAGTCACTATGACAAGGGCTTGTCCCAGAGCTTAGCTCTTCTGGTTAGGACTTTCTCACGCTTTCCAGCCAAGGTTTAATAATGGACAATTTTACTCCCCTGTGCTCTTCCTGAGACAGTTACACAGCTGTCCACTCACTGAAGTTCACAGGCAGTAATCTTGCCCCACGCCCCACCTCCTTTACTAAAAGAAAGGGCTAACCCTTTTATTTCCTAACACATACATAATTGATTCAAACCCCAACGCCACTAGCTTTTACCAGTATGTTGAAACTTTTTGTCACAGGGTTTACTTTGAGCTTTGGCTGCTGGAGCTAAAAAAACCCCTCTCTAACCAATTAAGTAATGTTTTCCTGCTGAACTAGTTACAAAGGAAACTTGTAAATATGCCTCAGGGGAACTCTGGCATCTCAAAAACCAGAAGAGAAATTAAATTTTTTCAAGCATGCTTTATATTATTTTAATGCTATTGAGGTGTCTCAGAAGTTTGTAATCTTGCAGTAAGTGCACGGTTTGATGAGCACAGGACTTGCTGGGTATTTTTCATCCCTTTAGTTTTCCTCCCACCTTTCCAAGACTGTTTCTGTTTGTCTTTACAAGTTGTGTGAGCAGAGCCATCTGTCAAATGTAGCATCAGAGACACACAAACACAGGGAAGTTCCCAGGCTCAGCCTGCCTCAGTCAGCAAGGGCACTGCTTCCCACTTACCAAGCCTACGACTCCCTCAAATCTGTTCCCAAGAAAGAGCAGTCGGCCACCGCCAGACCTTCTCCAGGAATGCTGTCCATCTCACCTCAAGCAATGGCTCCCACTTTCTTAGGGAAATTCTCCAGGAGAGACTGAGGGTAATGGTATATCAGCTGAGCCATTCTTCAGTGCAAACAGCTTCCAGCTGTTTCTTTCCTTCATGACTTCCTCGGTTTCCCCACTCTACAACTGGATGTGCCCCTGTGTTTGTACAGTCAGAAGCCCCCAGGGTATCCTGCTGCTCCAAAGGTGCCACATGTGGCTCAGAGCCTATTTCTGGCAGGCCTAGGAAAGCTGGCGAGCTATCCTGGATAACTGCTGAGGCGCTTTGTTCCAGGAGACCTGCTATCAATCTCATTTATTGGCACAGTGCTGCACTGTAGTGTTGTAAAAACCACTAAAAGGAAAACTGCTTGGATGGAGTTACCTGAAATATGCTTTTCAGCTCATTTCTGTACTCCTGTTCACTGCATGAAAGTATCTCAGAGGCAGCAGTAGCAATTTCATGCCATCACTGTCCCATTTGCGCTGGGTGCCCCTAATATATTGTCCCCTTCCTCTGTTTCCCCACCCACATCCATTTCAAGTCTCACCTCATAGTGGCATTTTTAGCAATAATGTGCAAACTCCTGACTATGACACATGCCAAAGCAGAGTTCTCACCAATTTCACCAACGTTCTGTATCATCAAATGGTGGGGGCTGGTGACACCTCAAGTGGACAAATTTTAGCTGTGGTTACATTGCATGACTCACTCAGTGCTGGTGTTGAAATCCCAGATTTTTCTGTGCATGTGAGCGTTCTCTCCTCCCCACCCATGACTGCCAGCAGGACACAAACACCTGCAATTTTTATCTCACTTTGTGTTGTACAATGCCTCCTGAAACACAGAATTAGCTGCACGCACGTAAGGCCCGAGTGAATACACAAAGTAGAAACCTAAGTACAGGCCTGCCCCCACAGGCTTCATGTCCTGTGAAACCTGCTGCAGCTACAGCATCCTTTCCAGCACCAAAATCGAAGGAAATGCAATGTGCTGGGGGCCAGCTTGGAAGAAACACTGCGTATAACCAAAGCCAGGGCAAGAGAGGGCAGAAGAGCTCTGGCTAAACCAGGTGGCTCAGAAAGCAGGAGTGATGCAGGAGCAGGACATCAGTGGTGGTCCACACGGGCCCAGACACCCAGCATCTCTTGGGATCAGGTGCATGGTGAGCGTGACATAATTCACATGAGTATTTATAGTTTAGTAGTAAAGCAGATGAAATGGAATGAGAATTAGAAGATCCCATCTAATCCTCTTCGCAAATGAGTTTTTTTAAGATGTAAGACTTGTATACGATTTCTAACATTCAGAATTAAAGACAGTTATTTCTGATTAAGTTCCATTACTACATTCAAAATGAACTTAGTCATGATGAATATTTTTGGTACTAAAAAAGACATAAAAATGCAAATCCAGGGATCTTCTTCAGCTGCTTAGTATTACTGTCCAGCTATGAACTGAACTAAGTTAAAATTGAGCTAAGGGTCACTCTTTCAGGAAAAAGAATCCACAGTTTTGGGAAGATATGTCTATTTTTCTGTAGCATGAAAACTGTTTTAACTCTCCTGGCTAGTGCAGCTGTTATTTCAGATGCAAAAACTATTATCCCAACCACCATCTTCAAAGAGAGAAAGGCTTCACATGAAAACAACTAAAAGAAAGACCTTAACTTTAAAAATATGTATTTATTGAAGTTTGTTAAATATGGTTAAACTAATAACGATTATGTCTGTCACTGAGAGTTTAAATGGCAAGGTTAATATTAGCTTTTACATTTTTACACTGGCCAGCATCTGCTATAAAACAAAGGTACTGTCTTCTGGGATTCAAACCTGGAGCAAGAATCCCTGTTGAGGGTTTGTATGTTCTCACACACCACCCAGCAGCAGCCAGGCTGAGGTGACATCAGGGAGAGATATAAAATACTGCAGCTTGCTCATCCACAGTCCGTCTTGTGACATTATCAGAGATACCAGTAAATGGCACTCATTTTCAAGTTTGCCTTCAAGAAAAAAAAAATTACCACCTTCCTTTGATGTTGATTGGTGTTCTAGGTTTTTTAACTGTGTTTACTGAGCAACAGGTTACAAATGAAGATTAGCTAATTTTAGCAGAGGTGAGTCAGAGATCTGCAGGAACCAGCCAAATTCAGCATTTGACTGTGTTCTTTGCTTCTTGCAGGCTCTAGAGGAAAGAGATGGCAACCTACATGGCTATCCAAAAAAAAAAAAAGTTTCTGTTTCTGCTGTATGACTGAGCTGAGGAGCCCACATTTGCTCCTCTTCCCTGCCTATTCCATGCCATCAGTTTGAACAGCTGCACATAAATAAATGCTTCACACACACATTCACACAAGCTCTTTTATTGCAGAAAAGTCTTAAATGAAAACTTAAACTCTCAGGTTTGAGGGAGGGGGAGTGATGTTGCTGAAAACTTCCACCATCGAGCTAGTTTTGTGCCATAGCCATCAAAGGTCTTAGGTATTAGAAGTTTTGTACAAAACCCGAATGCAAAGCATTCACCATCACCTCTTTGATAAGAGTTTCATGAAACTGTTCAAAACTACTGACTTCCTTCCTTGCTTGGGAAGAAACTTCACATTCACCAACAAATTAACTTCCCATTTTGGAAGACTTGTGTTTAGCTATAGACACATACATTTTCACTTGTAAGCTGAAGGAAATGCCCAAACAGTGCCACTTTTAATCATGAAAACTGCCATGCAGCAAGTAATGAAGAAAGCCAGACACTGGCCTACCATAAATGAGTCCCCTGGTCCAAAACACAATTCCAAACATCACAAAAGTTCAGCCTCATTTTAGATAGACTATTTCCAAATAAAGCAGAAGAGACATGCAAACACATCTTGCTATAAATCTTTCTCTCTCCAGCATTTCCCAGAAGCCGTAACTCAAATGGGGACCTGATCTAGCAGAGCAGATTGAGGCAAAACACAATTTCCATTTAAATCAGCGAGAGCTACTGGTGACTAGCATACAGCATTAAACCACGTGTACTTATTAGCGTCCTAACAGAAACACGAATTTTAAAACAGATGGTAGAAGTTGAAAGAAATTGAATCATAAAATAAGATCGTTAACATAAATGCTTCCTCTTCTAATCAGCTACCACTGTGGTACTATCAACTGAAGTGTTGGGAAATATCATTCATTTCCTCATCCCAGAATGTAAATATATGAATTGTTTCACTCTCAACTTCGCCCCCACCCCCATACACCCTGTGCACAGGCACTTTCTTTCCCCTCAGTTAGCAAAAAATTAGGGTGGACCATTTTCTCTCCTTGCCAGCAGTGAAGTTTTCTGCACCTACTGAAAAAACCCTAGATGTTGACAGAGAGGGATATTCTGGGACAACATTTCAGGCTTATTCCTCCCACATTAGAGTACAACCTGTCATGTGCAAGCATAGTAGCTTGGGAAAACAGCTAAAAAAGTACAACCATGAAAGAAAAAAAAAGCAGAGCTTGGGCATTCATATTTCTCAGTTTACATAGCAAATAAACAACCAGTACTTTGCGCTCAAACCATTCAGCTACAAATAAGTTGTTTTTTTCACCTTCTCCAACAAGATTTCTGCAGCCGGAATTTAACCCCCACTTTAACCACATCACGGACCAGAACGCTGGTTAAAATGCTCTTCACTGGCAATGGCTGTGAGAACTGACCTGCTGGTACACAATACAGGGAGGAACTAGAGCACCAGTAAAACCCAGTCATCACAAAAACCAAGGGTGCTTAAAGTATACCAGCATACTGCAAGGAATGCCAAAGCTACCTCAGAAAAAAAGTCACATAAAAATGGCGTTCCCTTACCTGACAGAAGTTTCTAAAGTCCACGTCCATCATAAATCCCCAAGTGCAATAAGAAAATGCACTGCTGTGGCTTCTTTTCCTTGAGGAACACAACAGCTCAGTGCAGGGTCCTGCCTACCCCCTTGCTCAGCTGTAAGCTGCTAGTCCTGTCAGATCCCTGCCCCGGTCCTGACCTGCCCAAGCCCCAGCTGACAGCAAGGGGTAGCTTGTCCTGTAGGACCCTCAGGGAACTAATTTTTCTTTTGGTGTTGAGGACCTGGCGTAGTGCTCTTTTTCTCTGGGGAAAGGAGAACACTCCTGAGATTATCACACAGTTCCCAAAAGGGCTCTGTGCAAGGGGGCTGCTGGGCCCGAGCTGTAGGAGCACCAGGTGCATAATTTCATTTTAAGCATGCTCAGCCTGAGCCAAAACACTGTGAAGCTGTTGCAGGCATCACTTTAAATTTCTGGGCAAGACAATCGCAGGTTTTGCTCATTTCCAGTGTGATTCACAGTGGCTACATAGGGTTTTGACCTGCAGTATTTTAAACAGACTCTAAAAGGCCATGGAATTTAAACCCCAAGCTTTTGTTTCTCTTTCTAACTTTAGGTGCTGCAAATGCTGCAGCAACCTAGAAATAAGTTTTCAGATAAGAAAGCTCAGTGTAGTAATTTCTCTGCTCTTCTGGGTTGAAGGAGTAAGGCTGAATATATATACAAGGCAAAAAGATTTAGGCATACAGTGTTGCAGGTATAGACTTGACTTTCAAAATCATTACCACCTTCCCCTACATCAAGTAATCGTCAATTATTTATACACAGAAAAGAAATTGTTACCATTTTGTGTAGAAATATCCATGTACTTGTTCTCCCGTGAAGAAAGTCACAAAACTTCTACCTATTATTTTCCCAGCTGGAAGCTAATCCATGCTAAATTTTGCTGCAGTGCTGAAGATTTCTGAAAAGCTGCCCAGATGATTGAGCTGCAGCTTCAATACACAGGATCTCTCAGTAGGCAAAAGAGTATCATCCTCTGTTAGTGATCAGCCTTTTTAAAGCAGGAAGAAGATCAAGAAAAGAACAGATGAACCTGTTGAGAGGTTCTGAGAGCATTACTTCTCCCAGCAGTGTTAATAACTACCCTACAATTTTGCATGGTTATTTCAAGGCCTTAAGAGCTAGGGACTGACTTAAATTCAGTGGTGCCATGCTGCAAATGCAAGTGAAATTGAGTATTTCTGTTCACACTGCAAGTCTGCATGGAGCTGTTGGCCTCTCCATGCAGCTATTTCCACTGACACCTGATGTTCAGGGTGGGCTAACAGGCTTTCACTGGTGCAGGACCTATGAGGCCTGCTTAATAAGGACCTGCATTAATTGCTCAGGCAAGCTCTCATCAGGCTTAGGATGGGTATAAACTGAGTCAGGAGTGTATTTGGGTTCCTTCTGGGGCTTTCTAGCACATTTTTGAGCCATTTGTCCCACTGAAGTCCTGATTCAACAGAACAGAATGAGATGTTTGCAACCTAATTGTATGATCTTCTTTTCTCTTTTGTTTTCAAGTTCACCTGAACTTCTGAACTGGTATCTTTTTTTCCCAGATCACTTAAGTGACTGTTTCATGGCACAGTGACTTGGAAAATGCTCATTTTATAAAGGCTTATATTCCAGTCATCTTTCAGCTCCCAGAGACAATTATAACACTGAATGTTATAAAGCTAAGGCTGTTAACACACAGATGGCAAAAACTGTTGGTGCAGCAGGAAAGGAATGGTAAGTGTTTCATCCTACCAGCTGCTCTGAATCCTGTGCATGTGCAGGGGCAAGAAAACACATTAAAACCTTCTCCTAGCACAAGACTAGCTGTGAGCTCCTGATTGTAGGAAGTTCAGCAACTATCATTCAAGCTGCCTTGCTGAGAGTCCGGTCCCTCCTGTAATCTCCCTCAATGCCTTCTGGCGAGGGATCCCCTCTTTAAGGACAGCAGTTTGAAGCTTTCTTTATGACTGGAAAGCCAAAGGGAACAATGGTAGAATGCTCCTGTGCTCCATGAGGAGAGCAGACACCTCCCTGGGGCAGAGGCTGCAGTTCACTGCCTGGGAGTTTTGCTGTGCTTGCCTTTGCCAGCACATGTTGACCTCTAAAACAGCTGTTTCTGGAAGGCAATAGTTCTCAAACCCAAACATCCAACCAAAAAATCTTAAAAATCTGACTCCTGCTTTTAATAAAGTTATACAAGGGATGGAGTGGAATGAAAGATTTACTTACTGATCAAAACTGATTGGAGCCATGATTAATTAGTTTTAAAATCCGAAATGGCAGGTTCATTCCTGGCTAAGCAGAAAAAGCACAGCAGTTGTCTCTCTCCTCCCAAACAATTATGATGGTAAGTTGGACATGATATTCCATTTCTAAATGTTTTGCTTTCCCAATGTCCTGAGCTGACACAGTAAGAATAACTTATACTGCAGAGGAAATATTGCTGGACACAGCCTGAATCCCGTGCAGCTCAGGTCAGCAGCCTTCACTTTCCCTGAGTGCCTTGCTCCAACTGGGACTACCTGAAGTACCACTGCAGTTCAGATCTTGGAGTAAGACACTAAGGAGAAATGAAGCATCTAAAGCTGGGAGAACAGATTTGCTGCATTGTGCATTTTCCTAGTGAATTGCTTTATATTGATACATTACTTAATAGTCTCAGTTTTCTGAGCTTTTGAAGTGTGACTGCCATTTAGAAGCACCTTATTTTTGAGAGAGACATGCTGATAGACAGATTTGTTGCAGTAAGATGGCAGCCTTTGTGAAAAAAAGTATGGCTCTTTATTCATCTTCATAGGACATTTCAGACAGGGACCATTCCAGGACATTTTTTGTCACACAGGGATGCCTGGAGTTGAGGTTGGTCTGAAAACCTTCCTGCATTGTAAAATGTCACTGCACACATCATTGCCATTATTATAATTGCTGCAGTTATTAGATTTATTCTTCCCATGAAATATAGAGCTGTGAACTGGATATGTGTTCACGGCGCAGCCACGGCTGCTGCTCTTCTCTTTTCTGCTGCAAAGCAAGCTGTGTGTACCAAAGGCTGCCACCTCCGTCACGGTGAAAATGTTATCAAGACAAAACAAATGAATAAACCCCTTTCTTCTGGCAAGGCAGAGCCAAGAAGGCTGTCAAGAGCATGGTGGAAAACTATAGTATTAGGATAATGGAAAAATTACAATTTGTGCAGAATGAAGAATATTACTTCTACGTTTAACAGGCCCGTGGAGAAGAGAAAGAGCTTTTCTGCAGAGAGATTTGATGTAGTGCCAAAAATTTGAATTGACACCTTAAAATAACCTGCCAAAGGAAGGGGAAAAATAACCTTTCTCCTTGAAATCCTGTAGCAGAGTTAACTCAAATTAGTGTGTTTTAATACTGATGCCCAGAGGTATGGGTTGGGGAAAGTGTGACTATTAACTGTGAATTTTGGTCTAAGTTCATGGAAAAGCTGCAGAGGTATTTAGTAAGGATAGCTGTTCTTGGTAGTTTGTTTGGAAATTCTATAATACTGACTAAAAATCCTTCTGCTCACATGGGTGGGAAGGTTACTTTCTTCAAATAGATCAATTCAATCTGATTATACTGTACAAGAACTTTTCAAGAAATTCTGGAGGGGCACTCATTATTTTGCATTTATTAAGGCTGGGTTTTTAAGTTCTATTTCTGAAAAAAAAAGATGAAATAATGCATCAGTTTCTGAATGCCTGAACTAGTCTTAGATGTTTTGATGTTTAGTCCTGAAGTACACCATCAATATATCCCTATTTGATTTCTTTCCAATAGAGATTCATATGTATGTTTTTAATATTGACGACAACACTGAAAGTGAATATTTCTTCATAGTACAACTAAAAATAGTAATTAGAATTACACAGGTTGTCTTTGCGTTCAGTGAATTTGGTTCAGTTTGAAAAAACATCTGTGAAAGAAGTATAGGAAGAAAAATGGTAAGATGTATGGACATATGCTTCCAAAACCAAATAAAAATCTGTAAAATGGTACCATCCAGGTCTGATGAAGACTCAGCAGGTAAGTGGACCCATGTGGATACTGAAAAGCTGCTAAGCAGAGCAATTTTCCATCTCCTTGCACTAATTCTGTGAGAATTTTCCTTTGCTATGCAAGCTATGTAAACAGTAAGACGGGTTTTTGTAAATAACTCTCACACCTGCTGTTTTCCACTTATGTTTTTGGTACGGTAACATAATATTTTTAAATGTGTGTCTGGTGCTTCTGCCTATCACCTCAGGACAGGTGTGGACACTGTCCAATGGTCTTTTGGAACTAGGATATATAAAATATTGTAAAATTAACAAATAATTCATTCTCTCACTGGACTCATGTGCTGCTGCATCTCTGAATTCCTGCCAGGACTGCTACAGACACACTGTCTTTGAATAAGGAAAAACTAAAGATCTTTTGCTGTGCAGATCATGCCAACCAGTATTCTTACAGAGAGTTTATCTTCCTGGCATTTGTTACAGAGGAAAACAGTTGCTTAAGACTAGGCCTCAATCTAATAGGATCTATGAAAATTGATAAATTTATCAGTGCCAAATTCAGAAAGAAATTAACTCTGAAAATGTTCTGTGAGTGTAAGTTGTTTGCCAGCTCTGCCACAACCACTCCCAGCTCTCCCCACAGACTGAGAAACATCTCCAAGATGTGTCCAGAACTGTCACACCTCTGCTGGTGGCTGCAGAGGTTTTGGTAGCCCTACATTGTGTCTGAAAGAGTCTTCCAGCATGGGAAGAAAGTTCCTGGTGCCCCATGCAGCCAGACCATGGGCATGTGTTGGCTGCTGCAGCCTGCAGAGGTGCAGAACAGTGTGCAGGAGATCACCTCTGAAGCAGAGCCAGGATGCACTTTGGTACCATCACTAGTGGGAGATACCTGAAACTATCTGTGGTGGCCAGCAAGGTTTACTTCTGCAATGATGTCTTACATTCAGATGAAATTAAATTCTTGGAGGAGCCATGAGTGGCACTGAGTATAAACAGAAGTCAGTTGTAGACTGCTGTTCATCTTCACTGAAAAAAGCCAGTTTTGAACAATATTCCCTTTTTCTTTTTTTAAGACAGGGCTTCAGTTTCCTTGCCATGAGTTGATCACACACCCACATCAGGTACCACAAATCAGTCAGACTAAAGCTGGAGAACAGAGTGACTCAAGAATGGATCCTGGATTTTCAAAAGCTGCTTCATCTCCTGTTGCCTGACTTGACACCCATCACAAAGTCTCCTCAGCACTTCAGAAAATGCACTGCCTGATATAAGATGTGCAGCAGGTAAACATTGTTATTGCTATATCTTGGTTACAACTGGAAAATCCTTGCTAGTTGTTGTCACTTAGTAAAACTTTTAATAAGTGTGTAGACACAAAATCTAATATTTTGGCCAGAAATGAATATGACTAATTACATTTTGTTATTTGCATTTCCCCTGAGTTATCAGTATTTCCTGATTCCTTCCCAAACTGTAACATAAAGCTACTTCTACTGGTTATGTAATTTGTTATTAATTTAAGTAATACACAAACCATATTTTGGTTTCTCTGGGGGAGAAAGCGTCAACATGTTCTCTGACATAGTGGAAAAACCCTAAACTTCAAAAATTTAAATTTTAAATGTGTTTATAGAAAATCAGCATTAGTGCACAAGTTAGACTAGTTTTCACAAGTTTGGTGAAAATGTTTCAGATTTAAAGTTTATTTATCTGTGTTGTGTTTGTGTGACAAGGTTTTGGTAGCTGGGGGGGCTAAAGAGGTGACTTGTGTGAGAAGCTGCTAGAAGCTACCCCTATGTCCAATGGAGATGCCAACTCCAAGACAGACCCACCTCCGGCCAAGGCCAAGCCCATCAGTGATGGTGGTAGTGCCCCTGAGAAAAGGTGTTTAAAAAGGGGAAAAATCCCTTCAAAATATTGATGAGGGAAACACTTGGACTGACTCCAAATGCATTTTTGTCTGCTTTCAGTTTGCCCTAGGAGTCCAAAATCAATCCCCCAAGCCAGGGCTCTGCTGAGGAATTGCAGCATTGTGGGTCACACCACAGCGCCCACTGCCACCCCTTGTCTGGGCTGCACTCTTGTACTTTTTGCATACAGATAAAATTACACAGGAGGGTTTGCTGGAATCCAGGGGGCCTGATGGATTTAAGATTACAAAAAGCTTTGGCAGCTCAGTTGTTATTATGAGGAAGAGACTCTCTGGTGTGAAAGGAGGCAATTCCTCCCCAGAGTGACTCAGCTGAGGCAAATTCACCTCAACAACAGACCTGACCCCAAAATTTCAGTGACCAGAGAAGTTGCTTGTAGGTTTTGGCTTTTTATTGCTAGAACTGCCTAGTTGAGCTAAAAAGCAAGTCCTAAAGTTGGATGAGAGGAAGTCTTCAACAGAGGTTGTATTTGGTGATCATCTCCAGCCACAACTTAGAAAATCTGAAAGTAACATATGGTTTTGGCTGTTGTCTCTCCACCTACTGTGTGACATCTGTTTGTTAAGGTCCGTTGTTGGGGGAGGCCTAAGGACCATTTAGTGCTGAGTTCCCTTCTGTAATGAAAGGTTTGATTTCTTTCAAAGTCCTGTGCTCTTTGAATGAGGGGTAATTGTGATAAGTGTGGGAGATCGTAAGGCCTTGTAACAGCACGAATATTTATATTCAGATATCTGAAGGTGACTTATGTGGAGTGTATTATATAATTAATGATTCGTTTTCAAAGATGTGCTGCTGTGGCCATGTGTAGGGTTGTGTCTGTGCTCACACAGTGTTTGTAGCCATGATCACACGTTGTGTTCTTTGCCGTACTACACCATGCAATTACTGTACCATTAGCATGGGAAGGGCAGTGAACTCTTTGTGTTTGCAGCATTTGGAAGATTGTTTGCAATTTATTCATGCAAGAACTGGGAGGAGGAAATACAGAGGAAGCATACGTTTATTTCCTGTAGTCTCCCAGAATTTCATGTCATTAAAAAGCCAAGAGTATCTTTCAGCCTGTTGGGAAGGTTGACTCCTTTCAGGTCTAAGTCCCTGTAGACCATTTTGGTACAGCACTGGATTGCCCTCCCAGGGGTACTGTAAGTTCTTAGGGTTCTGTTGCAGTAAATCTAGAAGTGCTACTATTTTTAAAAGGTACTACACAAATACTATAAATACTATATAAATATAAAGATGTAGTGTTATCATTCATCACTCTGCAACCTTTTAGTTCAGAACGCCAAGTCAAATTACTTTTGTGTGTATTACCTTCCTGCTAAGCTACGTCAGAGGTCCTATGAAAATGCATTTCACTCTGACAAACCAAACAATCTGTTGCCAAGAAACACAGAGAGCTCTTTTAATAAGTCTTTTTCTATCTTTATGCAGTTTAGACAAGAATGGCCTAAATATTTGATTGAAACAGGTCATTAATCAACAGTCACATTGAAAAGTGGTCTCCATCTTTGGTAAAATGACTTTATTTCTAGCTTTTTTTAGTTCCAAGGAAGTTAACTCTTGCAAATTTCTTGTCTTACAGAAAGCCTTTTGATATGATATTCTGTAAGTAAGCAAAGGGCTTTAGAATCTTAGTCCAACATATAGGCAAAGCCCAAGCCTCTTTCTTTGCCTCCCACTGGCTGCAAATAATTTTCTTTGTTTTAGCAACAGGTCTTATGTGAGCACTAATCATAATCCAAGCCAAAACGTGGATTTACAGTACTCTAATGGTTCCCTGGTAACTGAGTATGCTCTTGTACCCAGCAGTGTGTGTAAGGCATGCAACCTGCTCCTCACTCTCTTTTCCCCTCCCTCTTCTGAATCTCAAACTTCTGCAGGGCAAGAATGGGTGAATTCCTACAGTCACTGTTGCCAGTCATAAGCAGTTGTGTGGGGAGTTCACATTCTTTGCCCTCCAGGTTATATCACTACCTGTCATTTAGTTTATCCGAGCCCTTCCACTTAATAGATTTGTAACATGAGACTAGTGAAAAGGCTAACTCACTCTTACAGGGACCTGTGGATGGATGGATGGATGGACGGATGGATGGATGGACGGATGGATGGATGGACGGATGGATGGATGGACGGATGGATGGATGGACGGATGGATGGATGGACGGATGGATGGATGGACGGATGGATGGATGGACGGATGGATGGATGGACGGATGGATGGATGGACGGATGGATGGATGGACGGATGGATGGATGGACGGATGGATGGATGGACGGATGGATGGATGGACGGATGGATGGATGGATAGATGGATGGATTCTTTGGCATTAGTTTGCAGGAAGGTTATCCATCTTTAATTGTGATGGGAAATATGTAACAAAGTGGCATGGTTTTCATTGTAGCTCAGAAATACTAAGGTTTTGCGTCTTGTACTAAATAATGATTAAAAAAAGATGGTTTAAAATGACTAATGTTTAAATAAATATAAATATATGCTCTAAGTAAAAATACAACTGTATTAAATATACTAAATAATAAGGTTTTGTGCCAGTCACAGATGGCTGTATCTGAGGACAGCTTGTCTTCTGCTTTCATGTTGTTTCTGCTGGAATTCCTTTTTTCTCCTCTATAGTGCATCTGTTTCGGTGTTTTGTCAGAAGAAGAGGTGGTAGGTAGCTATAATAAGTCTGAGTAGCTGATTTAATAGATCTTACTTTGAAAATTCTTGTAAGATAAACTGATCACTCAAAAAGCCATGTCAAAAGCTTGCAGCGCTGCTGAAGAAAGCTCAGATTCAGATGCCTGTCCCAGAAAAAGTTAGTATGTAGCATCCTATAAAGGACAGCTGAACTGGTATTTATAATGACAGTATCTTCAAATGAACTTCTTCAAACAGTTTCTTCTATGATTTTTCCAACTCTTCTGTGAAAAAGAATTATCAACATAAAAATAATCGTGTTTTCGGTAGCTGTAGTGTGAAGAAAGCCATTGTCATAGAACCATAGGATGGTTTGTGTTGGAACAGACCTCAGAGATCTCTAGTTCCAACCCCTTGGCCATAGGCAAGGACACCTTTCACTAGGCCAGGTTACTCAGAGCCCCATCCAACGTGGCCTTGAACACTGTCAGGAATGGGGCACCCACGACTTCTCTCTCTGGGCAACCCGTTCCAATATCTTACCACCCTCACAGTAAAACATTTCTTCCCAATATCTGATCTAAACCTCCCCTCTTTCAGTTTAAAGCCATTCACCCTTGTCCTGGCCCTACAGGCCCTTTTAAATAGTCTCTCTCCATCTTTCTTCTAGGCTCCCTTCACTTGCTGGAAGGCTGCAATAAGGTCACCCCAGACCTCTTCTTTTCCAGGCTGAACAATCCCAGTTCTCTCAGCCTTTCCTTGCAGGAGAGGTGCTCCATCCCTCTAATCAACTTGGTGGCCTCCTGTGGACTTGCTCTAACAGGTTGATGTCCTTCCTTTGCTGGGGACCCCAGAGCTGGATGCAGCACTGCAGGTGGGGTCTCACTAGAATGGAGTTACGTTCTTTGTTAAGAACACAGTCACTTCTTGAAACATTCCCTTAACACGTTTCGAACTGCCATACAAAGTTTGAAACTTTCTTTCCACTAGACGTGTTTTAATTCTTTGAAATTGATACTGCTTCTAGAAGGCCAGTGGTGAAACTGTGGAGTGAACTCAGGAACAAACTTACCTTAAGACAACACAGATTTGATATAATATTCTTCTCTTTGTTAAATGTCTTAGTCTCTAAGGTTGCCTTAGGCTTTTGTTGCTGTTAATAAGTGATGTAGATTTAGGCACTAGATGTCAAAGTTAGGTAAACTAAAAAGTGCTCATACTGCCAGCTCGAAATAAAGGAGTTAAAAATACTCTGCAATTCGGTTTGGGAAAAAACAAAAAGGAGAAAAAAAAACAACAAAAAATGTCCTCTGTAACCCTGGGATGCAGAAAAGTGCTTGCAAATCCAACATCCTCGTGGCAGCCCTTCTTTCTCTGCAGCATTTCTGAAAGGTTAAGCATGTGGTAGCGGTGCACACACTTTACTTAAAGACATGGGACTCCAGCAGAGCTTCTGTGCAGAAAACCAGCCATCAAGTAATGCTTAGAGATGTTTTTCAGCCTGTCTCCTGTGGAGTTTACAGTCCTTTTTAGCAGCAGTCAGGGAAGGCACTATTGTGATGGAGCAGAAGAAATCATTTAGTGAAATAATCTTAATGCACTAATTGTATTTCCCTTGCAAATTACTGCTGGATTGAATTTTTCCTGCTGCCTCAGATGTTTTGAAGCTGTGTCTGGAGCCAGAAAGGAAAGGTGGGAGCCAAGACACTTCATTGCATCAGTCCTGGTTGCACCTTTGCCCACCCCTGCCTTTCCTCTCCTTTTGCTGGTATCCCACTGCCTCTAGCACTGTCCTTTACTGAATAAGAGGACATATAGTCTCATCTCCTGTGGGATGTGGAAAAATTGGAGTAAAATTGCACTTTGGTTAGTAACTCTTTCTTGTCCTGTTGCTTCTGGACTGAATCCAGCTTTCACATCAGGAGGTTTTGAGGGAAGGCAAGTCCAGGAGTGTGTGTGAATTGCACGGTTGGAGAGGAAGAAGAAAACATGATTCTGCCAAATTGGGTTTTTTGAAGGGTTGGGAGCTGCTAGAATTTGTTGAGTGGTTTGAAACTTGTAGTGCTGTCCACAGCTGGTCCCACAGATTAGGGACATGGGTGCAGGTATAAGGTGAAGAGTTGAGTAGCAAATTACTCCTATCTAATACTATCACAAGGTGTTGCAATCTATACCAAAGATAAAGGCACCAGAAATCTGGATGATGTATCTGTATTTGTGCATATATCTATATATGCATGAAAAACCTCTCAATATCTCTAATCATTACTGAGAGCAGTGCTGACATATTTTGACAGAGGCTTTGGGCAAATCTTGCTGAAAACACCCTAATTAAGAGTTGGCCTGTTCTCATGATAAGAAGCCTTCAGAAAAGCACATCATATGTTGCTCTGAGCACTGCTCTTTGGCCAGGACATAGAAAGTGAATCAATACTGAGCACAAGGCTAGGACATCCCAGAGATTATTTTGTAAATCACACAGTCCTGATATTCTAGCAGCTGCAGTTCTATTTCACCTGGATGTGGCTAGCTGCTGTCAGGAGCCTAACACATCTTGAGGGCTTAATGGATTTCTTGGAAATATTTTTAGGACTTTCTTACCGTTTTAGCACCATGTGGTTTTTCCTCTTATATTTGGACCTCCTTGCGATATACCTTGAGGAGTGGCCAGGCCTGGTATCATGTTTCCACTGGAGATGCAGGGATAGGTTCCTGAGGTTCCTGAGGGTCAGTTGTTTGATGGCATGTGAATGTCACAAATGTTGTTATATCCTTCCAGCTGTCACACCTGCATTTCAGTGCTGTAGTGCTTTTCACAGAGGGTCAGTTATCTGCATTGGCAGTGCACTGAGCAGAGATCAACCCTCTAGCAGAATACTCTAGAGGCAGCTTTTTCCTCAAAATTTCTCCGATGGGACTTTCCACAGCTGGAAAGTCTTTTTTGGTGCATGACCATAATTGCTTTGCTTACAGAACAAAACAGATTGGAAAAAAGGCAGGAAAAAGAATTCTCGCTCCTTTTCCCACACTTAGCATAAAATGTACTGTCTGGCCTTGAACCAAGGGCCAAGAAATAATCCATTATCATGTAACATGTTCAGCTGGGGAAAGTGCTTTGACATTTAAAGGAGCTGTTTTTAAATCATCTCCTACACCACTCTGTAGGGGAGTAGCAAAAGCTGGGCTCCTCCTCAGGGGAAGGCAGGCTGGGAAGTGAGGGCAGCAGTATGGTCAAGCCAGGACGGGGCAGGCATTGCCACCATGGCAGAACTTTGTCCCACGGCACCAGAAGCAGCCAAGAGCCCTGACAAATCCTTTCCAAACTCCTGTACTAGATTTTAAAGCATCCAGAGAGATCCCCAGGCTACATGTTGAGTAGTCTCTTATTAGATCTTTCATTGAGCTTCACGTGGTGGTAATCAATAAATGCACTGGCTGTCAGTAAAAATCCTCAGGCAGAAACTGCCTGCCACTGGGGTCTGTAATGCGTTTCTCCACCAGGAGAAACACGAGGGTATTACAAGCGTTTTATTTTCCTCTTCTCACACCTTACTTCACATTTTTTTAACTGGGAAGATGGATTTCAGCAGCAAGCTCTCACTAGGGTTTATGTTAGAAAGCTTTTTCTTGATGAGAAATGCACAAAAGAAACTCTAGCAACGATTGATACTGTCAGTGTTGTTATTCATGACATTAATCCAAAGTTGATACAATTAAGCTGCTTCTAGAAAACACAGTGTTCAGCCAGTTGTTGCTGTCTTCTTGGTTGTTTCTTTTGCTTAAGAGAGTGGAGTGTTGATCTTTATTAAATGTTTCAAAGGAGTGGCTTTTGCTCTAGCGTGTCTGACTTCTTCCAAGACTGCTTTAGGGATAGTTTATGTCACAGGTTTTTCTGCATTGATCATTCTGAGGTGCTTAATTTGGTCAGCAGTTGACCTGTCCTTTGTTTATCATGTTATTTTAAGTGACTGCTTTTATGATGTGGAACTGATATTTGTTTCCTTTGTGTGGGCCATCACTGTGGACTGTTCATTGCAGCAATTCTAATCAATTAATTGTAACATGCAAAAATACATGCATACATATGCACATATGTGGTTTGGCAACTGGTTAAAAATACAACAACAAAGAGGGCCAAGATTCTAGATAGAGACACTGAGGAAAAAAAAACCAATCAGTTAATTTAATCAATGCAGTATTATAATTAAAAGTTGAGTAGTCTTAGTGTTTACCAATACATGGTGTTGATTCTTACTTAGACAAACACTTTTTCAATAAAAAAATCATTATGTAAGAATTAGTGGTATTAAAATAAGTATCTTCAAAGCAATAAAAAAGTACTGTGATTACTGTGTAATTCTGAAGGAAATTAGCAGTACCTGTAAAATATTTCTGGCCTCCAAAGGCTTTCTCTCTTTTTTCTCTTGAAAACCATACACACATGTTCAGATATTATTAGTAATACCACCATGTCAGCATAAGTCATTTTACTGCCCTGGCTACATTCCTCTCCCATGTGAGACCAAGTAGCTGAGCCTATAAGGAGAAATCAGAGTCTGGGCAGCCTCTCGTGCCAGCCTTGCGAGAAGCCTTTGAGGTGACGTACGGGGGCACCCACACTTGTGTAAGCTGTCCACCACGGCTGCCCAGTGCCATCCAGGCCTGCAAACTGCATCAGTGCAGTGAGGTGGAGATTACAGGTCATGTTATCCCTCTCGTTCTCACAGAGCCAGCGCTGCAGCTGCGGGGCTACAAGGTTTCCTGAGTGGAGTGGTATTGACTCTGCACAGGACAATTTCTGCTTAGGTTTTGCCTTAATTATTACCCACATTTTCTGAAGGGGCAGCCTGACACTTCACAGGAGGAGAAAGCAGGCAAAATTCTTCAGTCTGAAAGTGGATGGTATGTCAGAAGGCACTTTTGCTGTAGACACAATTTGCTTCCACTTTGCCGCAGTCTGGGAAAGTGCTTATTCAACCAGTCGAGGTTGGCTTCCCTCAGGAGCTGCTGCCACTCCAACACTCTAACAGGTAGGCAGTAATTAATCATGTGAAAGCAAGATAAAACAACAGGAAAAATTCTGGCCCTTTCATAGACTTCAGAACATTTAATGAATATCTCTGCATGAACCACAGAAACAGCATTCACTGAAGGACAAGGCCCTGTAGGTGCTTTGCACAACAGTCACTAATTTATATTGTATCTTTTGTGCTTGTACATATCTCCAGCTGCATCCAGGACTTCTCTGTGCTCAAGCCACTGCTGTGATACTCTGATGCTGATTCTCTTGTATTAAGGCTTTTGTTGGAGGGACAAGAATGCAAGGAGGCTCTGCTTCCATGGCTCATCTAGGACAGGGCTTGGTCCAGCTACCAGTGATGTTAAGGAAAGACTGAATTAAACCTCTGGGATTCCTCTTTTGTCCTCTTTGTCATCTATTAGCTTTGAAAAGGTGTTCCAGGGAGAATGGATTAACTCCGAATCATATGGCCTTATTTAACCACGGAAGCATCACACCACTTTTTTTGTTTCAATTAACCTTCTTTATTGCAATTATCTTACATATTGTTGCAAAAATAAATTATTAACAAGCCCATTCCCCTGAATGAGTAGCCATTGAAATGAGGATGTTACTGCTGCTCATTCTTACCATAAGATGTGGATCATAGCAAGACAGGAAAGGATTTTAAGAAGCAAATCCTTTGAAACATCCTGGTACCTTCACTGAGTATCTTGGGTTTGCAGTGTCTGAGTTTCAGCATTCCTTTATTTCCTTGTACAAGTCAGAGATGCTAATCCACAGGTCTGAAAGCAGTGCATGGGTCTTGGAGAGTGCAAATGAAGGTCCTAAGCTTGGGGGTGTGTGTCAGTCCTTTTGGGGGCCCAAGATGGCACAGCAGCTGGGCATCCCAATGTTGATGTGTGTGGGGTGGCAAGCTAACAGTTTGGGGAAGGACACAGACAAGATGTTCCAGCACATTTCAGACTGGTGGTGGAGCAGGCAGATGTTTGTCATCTTTTGCCAGGAAATGTCACAGCCAGAACCCCTCTCCTCAGATCTTGGCATAGACAGAGGTGCAACAATGCCCAGGCTCCTTCTAGAGCACTCCAACCGATTATGAATAATTAATATCAGACCAGGAGAGGAGCTGAATTTTGTTCTCAAATGCCAAAGTTTCAGAAAATTTGGAGTGGAAAAAAAAATTGAGTATAAATCTCAAACATGCACCAAGTTCTTCATAAAGCATGTTTCAGTCCTAAGTCACAAAGCTGAAGAATTTATTACTCTGCCCAAAACACTATTTTCCTCTGACATAAAAAAACCTATGACTTCTGCAACAGACTTTGGGGAAGCTGGTGGGCATAGTTCATTGCTTCCTTCATGCATACTGCTAGTGTATGTTAGCACTCGGCCAGGGGCTGTGCATGCTCTTCACGTCCACACAGATCCCAAAAAGCACAGAAGAATTGAGAGCAAAGAGTTCACAGAGGACAAAAATTGCCAGTGAATCCATTATAGCTAAGAATACAGTAAAAATCAATTAGCAAAATGGTTCCTTTGTAAACCCTCAGAATAGTGATGACTTTCACACTTGTGAGAGTTTTATTAGTAAACTTTTTATTTGCAAGTGTATTTACTGGTTGCAAGAACTAGTCTTAATTTTTAGTTGGCTGAAAAGAAATGGTAATATTGACAGTAAATAACAAGATATTTGAGGTAACAGATAAGGGAGACAATGAATTGATCCAAGGAGGCATTGCTTCTGTTGAGCCATTGTTACCATCTTTATAGCACCACCACTCAGCTGAGAATGTTCTTAGAATTAGTTGCTCTTTTTCTGGTAAAGCTGTGCTTAGTGAAATTTTTCATTTTTTCACTCTGAGTGGGTTCTGTGATAATAAGGATGGTGGTTTCATGCTGTTCTGATCATACACTGCTTTGCTGGGTGAGGATTTGACCTTAAATCATTTCACACTTGGTGCAGTTGGAGAAGCAGGAGGGGGAAATGTCTATAAATGTGATTCTGACTTTTACATCTCTCTTTTTAGAGTTATCTCTTCAGATGCTAAGTATTATGATTCACTGTGCCAGACTGGGTTTGTTGCTTCATAGCTGCAAGATCAGTAGGGGATTTTCACCCTACAGTTCATTAACAGAAATAGTTTAAGATTGAGATTTGTAGGAAATCTGTTGGGACCAAGTAGGAAAATATGTGCACACACAGAAACAACATAACCTTAAACACTGTCTGCCTCCTTGATCTTCATGGAATTTGCCGATGTGAGTACTTGACAGAAATGGGAAGTAGCTGTCATTTGGATCACAGTTTGCAGTGAATGTATGTTTGCAAGGTACTTGCCAATGGAGATAACTGTTTATCTCCGACAGTTCTGAAGAATTCCTAAAAGACACTCTGAGTAGCAAATAAAAATTATTTGTCGGAAAAAAGTTAGTGGTATTTTGGGTTTTAACCTTCCCTGTGCTAGAAGTTCAAATATATGTGCTATATTTTATTTTAAACTGCCAATTTGCACTCATAAATTCTTACGCATTATGTTTCTCCCTCTGTCACAGAGGAAGCCTTTTTATGCTGCTACATCTTATTCTCATTTAGAAGTGTGATATTTTGAAAATCTCATTTTAGAAGGTCAGTGTGGGGACCAGAATAGCACAGACAGATATATTTTCCTCGTATTTTCTGGACACAGAAATACTTTCAAGGACAGACTTTGTTCAGCTGCAAGGACTTTCATTCAGTAAATGAAAATGGACTTCCTCATCCAAGCCATCAACCACTTTTCATTTTCCCACCATCTTCACCTGTCACCCACCCCTGGCATAGATGTGCCATGTACCTACACATCTTCTTGTTATTGTTCTTGTTGGTTTTGTTTTGCTTTTGGTTATTTGGGGGGTGTTTTTGGTTTTGGTTTTGTGGGGGGGTGTGAAGGAATGAAGGGGAATGGGTTTGGGTTGCTTGGGTTTTTACCCCCCTCCTTTAAACGCTGTCTACATTCCAATTTGGTTGTTACAACTATTTGTTTTAAACTGAACCACATTCAATGTCTTGGATAGTGCAATGAATATCTTTTAGAGAGCACTCCATGAAATGAAGTGGACAGCAAGGACTCCACCAAGGGAAAAACTTCTGGGAGTCCCTGCAGCACCTTCCCAAGGGATATTGGATATGAGATGTAGCTTCGGAGGAAAACCTGCAAACCCTTGAAAGAACAAAGGTCCTCTAGAAAGCTGAGTAGGTGCTGCACACTGCATGCTGCTGCACTACCTACAGTGCTCTCACAAGGAAAGGCAGCAGAATCTCAGCCAGTGTGAGCAAGGAGTGTGTGGCTGTGGAAAGTATTTGTCACTGAAAGGGTTACTAACGTGCACTGAATATGAGAAGAACAAATATAACAGAGGGTTGTGATGTTTGATGTAGATTTTAACTACTGAATAAAAAATGCTATACAACAAGAAATGCTTATATTATTTAGAAAAACTGTTCTTTGGTAATTGAACAGCGACTCACCTCACAGCAAGAGCAGTTTCGTCTGTGAAGTCTCACAAAGACCAACATACAAAAGATACAATCAAGAAACACAGTGCACTGTGACCTGAAGCCTAAGTATGAAGGAGAAAAAAGGCGTTATTTCTGATGATATAGAAAATATATTCCCTATTAACAGCCTAAAACCTCTTTCAAATGAAGGGTTAGTTTATTCAGTCACATGCAAGAATAAATCACCCACCAGTGCACGTTTTCTGAGTTAACTGTGAAGCAGGTAAAGTAAAATTGCTTTGAATACCAAGATAGACTAGCACACCATCCATCTGCTAAAATAAATAGATTAATTGATACGGTCCTTTGCCTCCAAGAACCAGTCCTGGCATCAGGCAAGACATGATGTTGAGCACATTTGCCCTCATGCAACTGGTGCTGTACCTGGAACAGTGGTGGCAGACCTGAGGACAGATAACTAGACAGAAATTGGTTCATTTCATAAATGGAATTGCTGCTCAGCCTCCAGTCTTTGGATCAAAGTCTGGAAAGAGCCTTGTTAACGCTGTGATAAGTAGAGAGCAGCCAGTGTTGATGCACCTTGCATACCACATGAGTAAATTGGAGCACAGTAGTAAGGAAAATTCATGGACATTGATAAAGTAGCATGTGCCTGTCAGACCGATGTCTGAAGGCTTCTGACAGACTTACCCATTATTTGGAGTGTGGGAATGCAGGAACACATTGTTCCTAAAATGCAATGACTGTTTTCAGTGAGGTCCAGCATCCGTTTTCCATGTCAAAAGGTTCAGCAAGTTTCCACCATAGAAAGTATGAAGCATTACTTCAGAGATGATCCTTGATGCAAATCCTCTGTGCAAGGTCAGGAAGTTGTGGCTGATGCCAGCAGGAATTGGGACCATTGATGGATGACTGGATCAGCAGTAGCCAAGGCTATCCCATAGCATGAGAAATGCAACCGATTGCTCCTGTCTGAGGCATGGCTCTTAGGAGTTTTGTTGACTAAAGAGCTGTAAAGAGTAGGTGTAACCATACAAACAATGGTGATTCTAATAAAAGTGATTATTATAAACTTTTGTTGTTTTATTAGATTAGCATTTCTCTGGAGAGAAGTGAAGGAAAGTTTTTTTTAAGAGGAACAGTTAACTGGAAAGAAAGGGATGAGTATGGTCAGCACATGCAGGGTAAGAGAAGGACATAAGCAAGATTTATACATTGGTAGTAAATGTTCTGTGGAAAGGATTTAACCACCCAGACTGAGTTTAAGGTGGATTCTTGACACTGAGGAGAGCATTTGGACGTGTGTGTGTAAGGAATAGGATTTCATCCACAGAGATGAAATCTAATGCAGTGGATGAAAGGAAGACAGTGAAAGGATTTGAAGAGGGGCTTGAGATTTTTAGGACAGCTGAAAAGGCATTTAGTTTGGTTGAGGCAAATAGGTTTAAACAAATAGGTTTAAACAAGGACAATTTCAAATAAATCCTTCTTTGAAATAAAAATCCCAAAAAAGCTATTTTTTTCAGAATAGTCTCATCCTTCTTTGGTTGGAGCAAAAGGTATTGAACGAATTTTGGTGATGAGCAGCTCTCCTGGTACTTTTCCTGATACATTCCAGACTAAGGAAAGCCTTTGAAGGTTTATCATCCCAGTCGTGTTCTATATTTTAATTTTGATACGTTCAAAGGAATTCCAATATGATAGGAAGCTGGCTGGTGGTAGCTAACTACATCATAAATTTATTTGACAATGTTAATTAACAACAATGTTAATACCACAATCCTTTTTTTTCCAAATTATTATGTATAACAAAATTTCAATGTAAATTGCCTTATTTGCCCTACTAAATTATACATAAAAGTTGAATGTTAAAAACTTCAAAGATATTTTAAAATTTATTTTCCTGTCTACTGAAGGATTGGCCTAAGAATATTTTTCAATTTATTTTCCTGAGGACAAGAGTCCTAATTAAATGCTAGAACTGCAGACAATTCCACATATGCCTGTGATGAATTAGGCTCACTCTGAATCACCAGTTTTCCTTTTATTTCCTCCATGCAGTTTTTCCAGTTCATGTTCCCCTACTTAGCCAGTTGTAGGCAAGATTATAATTTATGTTTTGCTCTTTATTTTTAATTTTATTTTATGATATTGTAATTGATAAATACAAGTCAAAATGTCCATCTTTGGCTTTGTTGTGAGACTGAAAATTTGATCTTAATTTGACATTAAACCTCTTATATGAAAGCATGGCCACAGAGAGAAGTTGGAGGAAAAGCAACAGCCAGAATATTCATTAAGAACTAAAATCAAGTATATCAAAATTCTGCAAGATTTCAAATGGCACAAAACCTTTGGAGTGGATACCACATATGCAGGGCTGCTTCTGTGTTGATTAGAAAGATGGCCTTATAAATAAAAAGAATGACAGGCACTAAACCTGGATGTTTGTAATAATTATAGTAAAGCAGGTGTTTTAATTTTTAATGTTGTCCTGAAGGATTTATGAGTTTCTTGCCATTCAGTTGCTGGACTTGGTCCTTTGAATAAATTGCTTTTTGTTCTTTCTACTGGTGCTTGATTTCCAGCAGTGGCATTTAGCTTTGTGTTTAAACCTCTTCTTTTCCCATCTGTTACTTTCTGTGATGTTAGTTTAATTTTCAATTTGGCATTTTTAGTCGAGGCTAAGGCTGCTCTGAGTTTCAGATGAGTTAACGAAAGCAAACACAAAACAGTTCTCCAGAACCTGAGTTAAATATCTGGATAAATGTTTATATCTTTGATTAAATGTTGTTTCTGCAATATATGATTTGTTTCTGTTTAGTTATTACTCAGAAAAGTTGTTTTATGCTAACCTTGGACCCTATGAATGGAATGAATTATTTAAACTGAAAACACCCAAAATGCATCCATCTTGAAGGAGATACCGTGTTGACCCTTAGTTCTGCTCCTGGCACAGACTTGATTAGATTCCAAATTAGTATAATTTCATGCTGATGAATTTAAAACAAAAAATCTTTCTGGCTGATTCATTTCTTTTTATATAACATTTTCCATTTCACTGTTTACATACTTCCCCATGGAAGGTGAAGAAATTTATTTGGCAGAATTATAACTCTTGCTTCTCTGAAAAGAAAGTGCATTCTTGAGGAATGTAACAGTGTAGCTGTCTTGAAATACAGTGGAATCTGGGACTTAGCTTTAATTAATGGTGGCAATTCAGTTTTAATTTTAATTATTAGGAGACAAGTGAAAGCCATGACTTCTCTTTCTGCAAAACCAATGATTTACTGAAATTAAAACATCCCATTAGCATCTGCTCTTGAGTTTTTTTACTGGATGTGGGAAGAACTTAACTTCTGCATGTGTTGTGTGGCTCACCCAATATATGAATAATGAAGTACAAAAGAATGAGATTCTGCTGCACGCAAAAGCAATGCAGTGTCTTGTGAAGTAGAAAATAAAGTGTACTTCTGTGCTCGTGGAAGGACTCCGGGCAGTTATTTTTCTTTTCAGCTGTTTTGTTTTAGGTTCCTTAGGCAAGGCACCGGGACAAGGATACATAAGAACTTATCAAATGTGGTGTCAAAGTAGTAAAACACTGAAATGAAGGATTCTTTAAGAGAGGGTGAATTTTTGTGAGTAAATATCAGCACAAGAGCTGATTTCTAGCCTACATTACAACTTTGCGGTCTCACTGCCATGCACAGTTCCTACCTTGCAACCAGAGCCACCGTGTCTTTCCAGTCTGGGTGGCATGGGGTAACCACCCCTAAGAAGTTTCAGCCACTCACCACTGTCTCCCAAGTGTAAGTCTGGCAGTCTTAAGACCTGTCATGTGCAACAAAGCAAAAATGTGGAGAAAGATGACAAGTGACTATGTACAATTTCATTTTAAATCTAAACAGGGTGTACTACCTTTTCAGATAAAAAGAAATAAGCAGTAATCCTAATTAAGTATACATTTTCTCACGTAAATGCTTAATAGCTTCAAGGTCTCAGTGACTAGAGGACTATCCCTTCCTCTTGGCAACAAAATTTTATGCATCATTTATGGAAGAAAAGATAATAATTAATTGCATGATTATACAGCTTTTATCACTACATAACTTGTATCAGATATGCTGAAAACTCATTAATAGAGTGGAACAAAGTTTTTCTTTAAAGTTTTTTTTAGTCAGCCTGATAAATGTAGAATTGATGGAGATAAACAAAGATGTTGCTGATGAAATCTGAAGCACCTTGAAATGAATGGGCTCTCAAAGACACCCTTACAACCTCCAGAGACAAGACAAAGGTGAAGAGAACAAAAAAAATTTTTCCCTTCTGTTTCCTTGCAAACTCAGTGTTGACTGCAGCTCAGCTGAATTTAGGAAATCAATCCAGGAAGTGTGTTTGATTTTAAAATAATTCAATTATCATTTAAGAATAAAGTGGGTTTTATTTGTACAGTTGTATGCAAAAATCCACAAGCATTTAGAAATTAAAATATAAGATTGTGTCAGACTGAAATACTTGGGAAGTTCCTTTGTGATATTATCAAAAATTTTAAACAAACCAGCACTGATTTATGAACTAGTTTGTGTCTCTGTGGTGTAGTCCCTTTTTCCTGTGGTGCTGTAACTCTGCGTGAGAATAAGAAACAATTGATAAAAACAACAATTTCAAATCTAGGTTGTGCTTTTACTATTTTGCTTGTGAAGTTGTAAATACTCAAGATTAGTATGTGACTCAAGCATTTATAGGTGGGAAACTGTTATGGTTATGTTTGATTTGAAAATTTAGTACTACTTTTGAGATTTTTACATCGTGTGTTTTCCTCTGCTGAGTCACAGTGAGCTAAATTCATTATTCATTTATCAACCAGACAGGCTTGAAGACATTTTCCTTGCAAGGATGATGAAAAAAAAAGAAGCTACGCTTTCTACAATTAGAGTTACCAGTTGTGTTTGCTCATGAATATTGGAGTTTAATGTTCATCATAAAATCTCAAGCGGTTGGACACAAAGGGTGAAGCAGTCACATTTAATTTTTATAAAGTGGACACATTCCCAGTAAATCAGTCTTAATCTGTTATTTTTCTTGTACATGAATAAAATAAATGAGCGAAACTGCTTCTTATTTGCTCCCAACCTGTAGCTGTTCCTTTAAACCTGAAGCACTTTTTCACTTAGTCCAACTCTGTGGAAAAATAACATTTATAATTTAAAATGTTACTATAGGGTGAAACATACAGTGGTTGGTTTGATATTGTAAGAAGAAAGCAAGTTTCATTCTATTTTCTGGAACCAGACCTTATCTCAGACTTTGCTGTTATAGTTCAGAGAACTCTGCTGAGCCAAAATTCGTGGCTGTAATTTAGTTTCAGGCTTATGATCTATAAAAATGAATTTGAATAATTTCCTCTGAAATACAGTTGTTCAGAACATGCCAAATATTGAGTTATGTTTATCAGTGTCGTGCTCTGTATCTAGGTTACTGTTCCCATGAAGCAGGCAAGACATAATTAAATTCCCACAACACAGAAATATTTGGTCCTCTGACAAGTCTCTCTTACAGGGTTGTTGTTTGGGTTAAATATTGACAGGTTTACCTTCTTTTGTACCTCATCAACATCTTTTATTAGGCTCCTGAGAAATAATATAACTAACCTGAAAGGAGAAGGAGATCTGCTAATTACATTGCTACGGAGAAGGCATGAATTATTTCAATATTAGGCGTCTTTCTAACGTTTCTTCAAATAGAATAATTTGTATTTGAGTAGTAAAGGAGAGCAGGTTACCACTAGAGGCCTGACTGTGCTAGGCACAGAAAAAAACCTAAAGAAAACTGGGTTTAAAAAAATGACTTATGCTTGAAATCTGCAACAGCTGACAGTGCATGATGTGCTTGAGGGAGAGAGAGGATGGAAAAAAGGGGAAAATTATATAAGTAAAAATGTTATCAGATCAGCCATCCTGAGAGCCACCAGCATGCTTGTAGCAGTACTGTGGCTAATTGCTTTGTTAGCTTCTAGACAAAGAGAAAATTTAAATAGGGAGTTAAAGGGGAAGAATGGCATAGCTGTGTCTGTGGCCTTCCTAAAGTGAGAAGCAGCATGGGGAAAGGAGTGAAAATGCTTTTATTGAAGTGTAACAGGAGATGTTGGAGATGGGATCATGCTGGGGCTGCTCAGAGGTAGCAGTCAGCAGCCCAGCACCAAATGAAGAATGTGAGATCAGATGGGAACAAGATCAGAAAGGTTTTGTGAGGGTTAAAGACATTATATTTGAAGTAATACAGGGAGATATTTGGACACAGGGTTAAAGGGCTGGAATGAGACACCAGGAAACTGCAGGTAAGGTCTTGTCCTTTCCTGGTGAGCTGTGCTGTGTCGGACTGAGAGGGTGAGAGAGTCACAGGACTCTTGGAAACCAGGAAAAGCAGTGTGCTTAGCAGTTCCCGTCTGCTGTCTGCTCCTTACGTGGCAGGGTATGCCACGTCTGGAGAATCCATTTTAGAAAACCCCTAAACAGACCAGTGAGACAAGACACCTCCAGGTTAAGGTGCAAGGAGCCATGCATGAGCTTCACTACAGACGGAGCTCTCCTTCAGGAGCCACTTTGGCTCCATTAACACGGGCCTGTGCTTCCTGCTGGAAGATACCCTGCCTGTGTGCAGCTGTACACCTGTGCTGCCACATGGCTGCACTCCAGGAGCTCTGCCCACTGACCTTGGAAGGATGTCGCTTTCGTCTGTGTAGACAGGCTGACAGGAGCCAGTCGAGGGCTGTGCTGTTGGAGGAGGCCTGAGTGCAGGAGCTAAGGACTGAGACACAGCTTACCCTCGCTGGTACTTCCAGGCCAGACATGATGCCGACATCCCCACAGACACAACTCCATCTTAAACCCTCAAAATTTGTGGTTTTTAGTTGCATGGTCATGTCATGCTGTGAGCAAGATGGTGACTGCCCTATTAACTCCCTGTTAGGCCTAGCACCAGGCACTCTCTTTGCCCTTAGCTGCGTGGCAGCACTTTACAATACTCCACTTCTCCCAAAAGCACATGCTTTCTGCCCATTTCCAGCCCTGTACTTTGGAAATGGTTGCTGGAAGACAACACATTCCCGTATTGCACAAATGTCAGCCATTTATCCTCATTTTACACTGCCACTCTCCCTAGCAGCTCTGCCTGCTACGTGTGGTCAGAGGGTTACACTGGGGATGGAGAGCTTGGCAAGGTTGGAAATGAGCTTTGAAAGAACAGACACTTGCTAATTTTTTCTCATTTTTCATTAGAATAATAGGCTTTTTTTACAAGGTGCACACTAGTAAATGTTTTTTCTTTTTTTATTACTGTGTTTTTAGGCTATGGGATGAATTTCCTGACGTACTAAGTCAGCCATTTTTTTCCAGAAGAACCAGTTTTCCTTCCTTGCAGCAAGGTAATAGATGATCAAGTGGAAGACCATTGAACTTCCTTGATGAAGACAAAACTCAGATTTTAAAACAGATTATTAAAGATTATTATTCTTATATAAGAATATTGTACAAATGTGAAAGATCCAATAAAATATCCTCAAACTATTATACAAATATATACATATATATATATATATATATATACATTGTGGTTTCATCAATTACAAAAATCTGGAAATCTTAAAAATGAACACAGCATGTTTACATGACTTACAAAAGCATTTCATATATGGCTTATTACACTACTAATCCTTATGTGCGCTTACTCTCCCTATTTAATAAATACAGCATTAGCTGTCCTTCTTCAGAGGCAATTATCTTTACTAAGCAGGTCAATTATCTTTCTTTCATAAGCAGGACAATTATCTTTGCTATTATTAATTTGATCAGAAAGACAAAATTTACATGCTAATATAATTCTTTTGATCTTTAATTATTTGTAATTTCGTAGTTAAAAAATTTAAACAGTGAAATCCTCAAGGCAACTGGTAAGTGTTTGGTACAAAATATTGATGATAATTTTCCTTGGAGCTTGAGTGGGTGTAGTAACACCAGGAAGTGTTTTATAAACTCTCCCATGACTATTCATGTCTTGATCCCAAATGGATAGGCTGCTTATCCTCTTTCTAATAATGAGGTAAGAATTATTTTAACTATTATTATTACTACTATTTAACTATTACTATTACTACAATTATTATGGATCTAGAAGAAGAATCAGATGGACACAATAAAGAAAATGTATATTTAAACAACAAGACAGTACACAATATAGTCTTATATGCACAGAGCTGCTGCAACCTAATAATACATAAAACCTTGTAACACAGACCTTTAATGATTTAATATTTCTGCTTTGGCTAGAAAGTACTTGGGAGTTTTCCTTCTTTCTTTAATGGATTAAGAAGACACCTTAAGGCTTTAGCATCTGTCCTCAATTTTCAGAGCAGTGTTAGATTGACATTGTTCTTCAAAAGCACCCTCCATGATTCCCTACAGCAGAAGCCTTGGTTATTCAAGACCATTAAAGACACTTACTGATGTAACTGGGAAGAAGGCAGACCCATTAAGCTGCTTACTTATCTTCTCCTTACCATCAAGTCTCAGCAATTGTGACTTTACAGCTTCACACTGTGATCGGTTGCACTGAATTTGATGAGACCCACGGATATTCACTTATCCTTGGTGGTCTTTATTTCAACTACAGACAGATTTAATCACAAGCTACACGTTTTTGCACACATGGCCATGTGCCTTTGGGTGTCTGGGCCTGTCTGTAGGCTGTAGCTTGCAATACTCACTGGCACAAACAGGCATAGGGAGCAGAGCCGGCACAGAGTAGAGCTGGGGCAGATGGATGCCTGGCAGCCAAGGCTTGTAGAAGACAGACTGCCAGCTTGCTTCTGCAATTTGACTGCCCCAGTGAGTCCAGAAAGCCTGTCCTGAGCTGCATCTCTTCTGGAAATTCAAATTCTATTCTCCTGTATTTCCTAAAGCTATCAGGGATTTTACTGTCTCAGACTCTGCACAGCTCAGCCCTGAAAATGTGACACTTGAACACATTTTTCAAACTTCAGTGTGCCAAATTTTTGGTAATGATCGAACTGAATTAGAGGGCTTTATGCCTCTTGGCAAAGCCCACAAGAAAGTGTAATGCTAATGCTGGGGAAAAGTTTTAGTAGAAGGGGCCATCCATAAGGAATTTTTACAGACTATAAATTCAGTATTTTTACAGCTATGGTATATTTATGGAACACTATGATAGCAGTTCTGCAGTCAGGGGTCTTATTAGAATTATTTACTTTATTCCGAGTACTGCTGTCATTGCTCAAATAAACAACTCTGTCATCTTCTGACTTTAGTCCTTGGATTACTTATTTATCATTTCTGCAAGCATCAAAAAACCCACACTCCTTTTCTGAAATATGATTAATTAATTTTTTAAGGAATTGTTTCTATCAGCCTCTGAAGTTCTTCCATGTAGTTAGCTGTAAATGCAGAGAAGTGTCATCTCATATTTTTCCATAATTATATCTCAGCTTTAACTGGTACTGACTTAGAACAGGAGGAAAAATTATATGGATGAGGTATAGTGTGCAGAAATTTCCTTAGCTGCAACACAGCACTGTACTTGTCTCTTATCATTCTAATGACTAAACATTTGCAGAAACATAACTTCCTGAATCTTCATGGTGTAATATTTCTCTAACAAGAAATTACTACTAAGTTTCTTATTTAATTTCTTTGGAGCTTGTTTTCAGCGTTTTATTCCTAGAAGCACTAGAAGTGAATGAAAAAATAGGTGTAGATTCTAGGAACTGACCTACACACTTTTTGCTGAGATGACCCTAGTATTACACTAAAGTAATAAAGCCAAAGAAGTGAAAATCAACAGAAAATTTTGCAAGCTGGTTATCATTTCCATCAGAGAGCCAAAGGGGAATTTATTTGGGCCGAGATCAGTAAACAGCACAAAGCTTGTAAGCAAAGTATGCTTGCAACTGAGAGCAGAGCCCCTCATTCATCGCCCTGCTCAGCTCCCTTGCCAAAGCAGTGGGACTGTCAGAACTCTTTGACTCAAGTGCCTCGGTGTGATTTGCACATCTTGGCAGTATCTACAAGGCACCTCCTGGCAGCAGGATGAGCAGACCTCTCCAAAAGAGAAAACTGCTGACACAAGAGAGATGAGCTGAAGACTTGTACATGATGCTTTTCTGAGCCTTCAGCATCTTTATTTTTTGTTTCCTTTTAGTAAGAACTTCATTCAAACTGAAACGCTTTTATTCGTTTCTAACTCCCTGCCTTTTTCTGTCTGCTTTCACACATTCCTCATGTGTCAGCTTTATTCCTTATGGATCAGTTTTGAAATGCTGAAGTTTGTGACTTGGTTCTTGCTATGTAAGATTTTCGCTGTTGAAATTTGGGCTTTCAAAAAGGCCTTAACACATATCCTAGCCCTGTAAAACCAAAACTTCAAGCACAAGTGTTTGTCAGAAATACTGCCATTAGAGAGTCAATAAAAACATGCAAGTGTTTCTACTGTTTCCTCTGGTTTTGCATACAGAATTCCATGTGCAAATTTTTAGGTCTAAGAAGAGGTTTATCGTTACTTTAAGTTTTGCTGTGAAAGGGCAGTTTCATTCGCTGCTGTAATGAAATAGTGTTTTTCTAGAGAAAAGATCTGAAACTTACCGTGACTCTTGCATCACCTACGGGTCACCAATGTTGCATTGTAGTGAGCAAGGCAAACACGGCAAGGTAATGGATAGCTGTGGGTATAATCTATGCAGCATGTGAAAGAATCCTACTCTATTCAACACACGCTGGGCTTTTAGTGAAAAAGAGTACTCCTTGCTGAATGTCCAAATTTAAGAAACACATGAGTTAATTGTACAAAGCTGAGGCAAGATCTTTGAGGGATGAGGGTCAGTGTCTTAGAGGGCGTATTTTTATCAGGAGTGACTGAATGGAAGGGAAAAGAGAGGAAAGGGCATGAAAACAATCTTTCAGTATATGAGGGGCTGCAGTAAGTAGGAAGAGAATAACTGGGTTTTAATAACAGGTTTTAGTCCTGTCTCTGCTAAGGGTAGGACAAGACATGTTGGTCTTTAATTGCAATGGAGAAGACTTGGCTTACATAGTAAGCCTTTGTGCCAGAATGATAGCAAAGCACTGGAGTATGTAGCCTGGGAAGGTGGAGGAATCTCCACCATGAGAAGTTCTCAGCAGACAAATATGCAACAAATGGCCTAAGGATAGTAGATCCTGGCTTTGAGGCAGTGGGTGGACCTTCTAGATTTGTGAGTCTGTGGCCATCTCCCTAATTGTATGAGATAGTAGAAATACAGAGTTAAAACTAGTGGCAGCCTAAAGCCATAATTGTGTTTTTATGAATTGTACAATAGTGATGACTTTCACAAAACACATATCAGACTGTAAAATTCTTACTTTCATACCAAACTCCTAACAGAGGGACAGGAATATGAGACCCATCCCTTTGTTTTGATTTGCTGTGTGTTCCTCATACTCCACTGCCTATTCCTTTCTGCATGTATGTATATAATTAGTAGCATCAAAAGAGGTACTTTTGGGGTTTTTTTCTGTGGCTTAAAAAAATATAATAGAGATGAAACAATCATATATTTTGGCTGCTGTTATATCTATAGAGTAGGACTCCTGCTGAGCAACAAGCCATGACTGATGTGGGAGAAACCCAGTGACAAGGAGCTCTCCATGAGAACAAAGCCATTGCTGGAGAAAGGAAGTGTTCTTAATGACTGAATATTTAATTCAAATTTAGATAAATCAAGGATGATTGCTTCAATTAAAGAACTGAACTAATTGCCACTGAACAGAGAAGGATTTGAGAAAGAGTGTAGCTGCCTGTGTTTCCACACAATATCGACTGCACTGTGTTTGGAGAAATGGGAAAAAAAAAGTAACATAAAATACTTCTGCTATATACTGTTAATGACAAGCAAATCTAATCGCTTGAATGGAGACTGCTGCACTGAGAGTAGATGTCATGTGCCACACCTGCCACATACTCATTTTCCTGTGTTACATGGTCTGCTTCCTCTCATCTCCAAAGTATAACACTGGGGCCTTTCTCTTCCAGCTCAATACCTGTGTTTCCTATTTTTCTGCCTGCTTTGGATGTGTCAGTTCAACCACCAAACTGTACACAGTTTCCAGCAAAGTCATTACATGCATGACCAAACAGACATAATACAGCGGTGTGAAAGGACACTCCAATTGTATTATGAATTTGCCCACGCATGTCTTCACACCTTTTTAGAAGAAAAATGCTCGCATCTCCTAATAAAGTGTGTGTGCCAAAAAATGAGGAAATGAAACATATGTTGTAATGATGGTGACTGCATGAAAATATGTATTAGAGAATCTGTCATCCCCCTTCAAAATTATTTTTCTCTTGTTGCTTTTTACTTGCTTGAACATAGGCAGTAGGGCAAATAATAAATGCATCCTCGTTTTCCTTCTTTAATACTGTGCACACCTCCTTTAATTGTTATGGATAAAAACTGCTGAGCACCTCATGCAAGGAGAGAAACAGAGTTCCTCCAGCATTATAGGGTTAGATCAGAAGTGTGCTTTTGAAGCAGATCTCCGATCATCCGTATTTGCTGCTTTGAATTGCAGAAATTTGGCCTTGATTTTCAAGAGGCGTAGTCAAAGGCCATTCCTAGATTTAACCATGCTCGTGTTCATGGGTTCTCCATGTCAGCTTCAACTCTGCTATTAAGATGAAAGTAGCTGTCATCTACAAAATCTGTATATTATACGTGTCTCACAAGTGGTATTTGTGTTTTGGTGGACACTAATGAATGCATCGTTTGTTTTGTGGTAGAAGGATATTTAAGTCAAAAACATGGCTATGACATCTCCTTTCAACTAGCTCTTTATGGAGGAAGGATAAAGGATAATTCTTTTCATTATACCATCTTCTCTGAACCCCAAACATCGGTGCAGAAAGTTGAAGTGTAATGTCTCCATTTTCTAGTGTCTTACAGTTACTAGTTCTGAAAATACTGACCTTTGGTGAGTATCAGGAGAACATGCCCTGCTCAGTTCTTATTTCAAGTATCTGTGGATTGACACATCAGCGCCAAGCATTTTTACAGTTGTTGCTGCTGCGTGTCTCAAAGTCCCACTTCCTACTGCGGACTCGCTCTCTAGTTAGCAAACACTGATTAGTAAGTTGACTGGAGGGGTGATACCAAAATAAAACCCAAGTGGGATAATCAGCTGGAGAGCAGGTTTTTCTGGACCTGCCTGTGAAGGTGTAGGGGGCCCACAGCTGGGCCATTAGCCCACTCTGAGTACACTGGGCTGTGCCACTATGGCCAGTTCTCAAGATTTTGTTGGCAACCTCACAACCCGTCTACATCTATGACAAGTTCTGCAGTCATGAAATTAATGAGTCTCAGATTTCATTATCAGGAAGGAAAATGTTCTAGTCCTCCAGGCTGCAGGGAAAGATGGCTAAAGCCACGTAAAACATGCATCTGGAAACTCAAATCCAGGAGCACACAATATCTCTTTTCTTAATTAAGGCAAAAGTTAACTGAAGGTTTAAGAAATTATGTGTTCTGGGGATTTTTCTTTAGCAGCTGGGAAATCAAAGTTCTCTCAGTCACATTAATAACAACTTTCATGAGAAGGTCATACTGTGCCTCTTAAATAGTGAAACAGTTTTTGTTATGACACTGGGTTTGTATTTTTGTATTTTTTAAGGTATGCAATAGCTGTAGATGTAGATCTAAAGGGTGCATTTATACAGATGTATAAAATTGTATATGTGGCCAATAGAGAGTATATGTGCATAACTGAAAGAAGAAAGCCAAGATGGCATTTTGCTCTCTTCCTCCTTCAGATAAGAAAGGCAGAGTTGTCTGTCTTACACTATAATGCTTAAGTGAATTAGTAGAATAACAATGTCTAGTTGTTTCAAGTTCATTCATTTGCATAATGTTTAAAAGAAATTTGCCATTAAGCTGCAGAGAAGTTGTCTTCATGAACATGTAACCAAAAATGCAGGTTGTTATTTTTTATGGAAAGTAAAAATAGCATGCCCCTTCTCTGTTACCTGTTCTTCCTTTCATACTTACACACTATACTTTTCTTGAAATCACTAAATGTCTTGGTACCCTTTCATAAAGCTTTCAAAGGATCATCTATTTTTCACATTCTATTTTGGCTCACTGACTCCATCAAAGGTTTAACGACCATAAAGGAGTGACAGACAGCTGAATACACGATGCCTTTCTCACATAGCAGGGTGGGGATTATGCCACACAGGTGACTTGATGACAGAGTGTACCAAGAAGTGGGTTGCACATCATGTCTATTTTTCAAGAGAAAAGTGAGCACTTTACAGCAGGGTACCTGGCTTAGGGTAGAAGATTTTTTAATATGGTTTGACTGACGGGAGGAGAGAAGAAAGAAAGCTATTGTGTTAAAGAACTTGACTTAATTGCAAAAATGCCAAGCTGGATTATGTAGGAGGCACCTGAGGTAGCATTGTACTGAGGTTCCAGTACAATGGAAACAATTTAAATGAACATTTCCCCCAGAGCAATGTGTTTCTATTTTGTTCAAGACAAATTAGTTTGGCATGGTGCTTGCTGTATTCTATTTTTTTGTGGTTAAAATCATGCAGATTAGAGAAGGGATATAAAAAATTTGCTCTCTGAAATTTTTTTGGTAGGAATTCTGTGTTTGTTGAAGCTGATGTTGTACTTCATTTACTCAAAATGTCTTTCAGAAACATCAGGGTTCATGAAAACCCTAAGGGTTTGCAATTTATAAACAATATCTTTAGGGTCTAGGTGTACCTTAACTTTCAGAAATGGATGAATGTGAAAAATAGCATCATATCTATTGTGGTGGCTGAAAAAAGTGAATTACTAACTCAAGCTCAAAAAGCAGACCAGTAACAAACCCAGGAACCAAATGGCGGGTTTCCCCTGTTTTACACAGTAAATACATTGAAAAATATATCATACATAAAAAGATAGAAAAGGCTGAAATTTCTAAGAGATGGCACTAATGCTATGGTTTTAAATAAAAAGTGAAACTCTCTGTTCACTAAATCAGTGCCATCTAAAATTTTGACCTTGAAGAGCTGTGCCATGGGCTTGTAGTGCTGAGCCAATCATATGCCTGATTACCAGGGCCCTGAACTGTCTGCATCTGGAGCAAGGACTAGGTGCAGTTTCTTGCCTCAGGTCAGTGCCTAACCATTGAACTGCTGGGTATTCATAGGTGGGCTTCAATTTCTTTCGCCAAAGATGTTCCAATTCTTTTAAGTTTATAGATCTTTGTCTGTCAGGAGAGCATCAAATTGACACTTTGATCCAATTGTTGACATATTGACCATGAAGGCTTAGGTCTAAATTCCTATTTTGGGGATATTTAAATATTTTGTACAAAGCAGAGCAGCTCCAGTAGTGTTTTCTTAGTAGATGTAGAAAAGATTCACAGAGTTAGTTTATTAAGAAGCCAGTTCTTCCCCCCAAGCAGTGTTGAGTGAAATTAAAGCAAGAGGAACTGAAGGTGCAATGGGAATTAACAACTGATTGCTACATCAGTCTAAAGAATCCCTTTGGTGTGGTTGCAATGGTCTGATTTTTGATTAACATTTAAAATATGAAAAGAAGCAAAAACACATCATTGCAAATAGAAGCTGTTTCTTTCAACACTGTGACTTAAATTGCCTCTTCGGTTGCTGTGTTAGATGCAAGACTCTTGCTTAACTAAACATAAGAATCACAGCCTCAACACTGACATGCAGTTAAGAAAAATTATGACATGGTTATTCCATGTTTCTCAAATCCTTCAGCTCTTTCTGAGGAGTTCCTGAGTTAAAAGCAGTTATCTTTTTGAACGAAAGAGAGGTTTTACATTTTTTGGCATATTGAAGGAATATATTGGGTTTGTTCCAACCCTTAGCTTTCTCCACCACTTCACCCAATAATATTCACATTGGATGTATCTTACATGCTGAGTTTATGCTCTGAGGCACAGCCTGTGTGTGAATTTTCTCACTGGCTGATAGTTATTGGAAGTTAATCCTACTCCAGCACTCCCTCTGTGAAAGAATGATTAAGCAGGAATAGAAGTTGAGAGTGGCGGAGTCTTATTTTATTGCATGTGCCAATATATGCTCAATTTTGAACAAATCTCAGACTTCCTTTCTTGCTAAAAAATTAAATTCTTGCCTATTAAAAGGATGAGTAAACCACTGAAGTACACTTCCATAATAATCAGAAGAAACAAAACAATATATTTTGAACAAACAGGAACTATTATTCCATCAGAAAAAGGTACAAATGTCCAGCTGCAGAGCTTCCTTTAGGGAAGCAGTGTTCCATTGCACTGTCCCTGGGGGATGCCATGTGACACAGAAAGCACGAAATGTGCAACCCAGAGACATCCACAATCAAATAGCTCTGCTCCTTTACCAGGTGCAGGAGATTTAAAACTAGCCAGTGTAACGGATGGACTCTTTAGTGATGTAAAATGAAATGAAATGAGTTAATACATTTCTATGGCCATTCTGGAGAAATCAGCCAAAATCTTAGCCAAACTACTGTATCAGATGCACAAACCAGGCAATCCAGGAATCCAGGTAGTGCCTTTATTTTAACCGAGCACATGAAACACCACTCTGGTGTGTTTCTGTAAAGTCAGTTAAGCATAATATTCAGTTAAATTCCCCAGTAAAATATTAATGTTGCACTGCAGGCTACTTAGATCATGCAGTGGGTGGCCTCCACTGCCAGGCTGTCATCCTTCTGAGATCCAGATGCTGAGTGTTTCTGCATGTTGGGATAGTTGAAAGGTCTTTCACCTGTCCTTGGCCTGAGCCCAAGACCCAGCTGCCCTGTACCTACCTCCGGGCCCATGGCCTCAGAGCTGTGTTTCCAGCCAGGAAAAGGCTGTATTTCTGGCTACATTTTGTACTAGGTCTTGATCTCTAAATAGTTTATAAGAAATAGCTAAATTATTGATAGGTGCTAGAAGTGTGCTACAGATATCATTAGAACTGCATGGTGACTGTTAAAAGGGCACAGCCAAAAGGGAAGTGGGACCAGATGGACTCTGGAAGTCCCTTCCAATTCCAACCATTCTGCCATTCTGCATTGAAGAGGAGGTGTATGGGGAACATACAGGGAGGTAAAAACCAAAATCAGATTAAAAATTATGTTTGAGACATCAGCTAGAATTTCACTTCCTGCCTTCAGGCCACAGGAGTATGCATTATGTTCAAAATAGGTAAATGGTTTTGGTATTTTTAGGATTAATCTGGTTAGTTTGCACTGCACTATAAATTATTGCTTAATGATGTGTAAAGGAAGTATCATTAGGCTGATTACAATATAATCAAAATAAGAAATTGCCTCTTCTGTCAGGGTTTCTGAAAATTATTTACTTAATAAAATAATTAGAATCTTAAATTTGTTGTAGTAATGTAAGGATTGCAGTAAGTAATGCAATTAACCATACATTTGTTATATTATATTGGCATGTAATTAATCATTCACTGAGATACGTACTGTATTTTATATGCATAGTTGATTCACCATGATGATTTCCCTCCTCATTTTTTAATTTAATCATGAAATTGCATTTAGCAACACGGATCTTTTTGAAATGGAACTACTGAAATTGGTTACTTGGCATTTAAAAAAATGTATGTGTGAATTGGTTTTTGCAAGATTCATCTCAGCACAGCACTAAACAATCATTTCACTGAAGTTCGTTGCAGAGTTTTGTGGAAGGACATCCTTTTTTCCAGGTAGCTATTTCATCAGGATCAATACATGATGGTTAAATTGCAAAAGTGTTTGGCAGTTGAGAGATGGCAACTATATGATACAAACTGTTTTAGATCACACCAATCCAAAAGCTTCACTTTTCAATTTTTACAGATATGGTTTGAAAGATGGATAGCAACACTGCTCTTTTTATTTTGTCCTTGTTTGAGCAAAGATTGTAAACACTTACTGCATTTCCACATTAATCTAAGAGTGTCTGATTCAGTCTTTTTTAAATTTAATTCCCTTTGATAGAGATAATTGCCTTTCTCTTTGTAACCTGGGTTTAATTTAGCAAGCTGTCTGCAGAACAACTGACAGTCTTAAGGGAAATGCATTGAGAATATTTGAATATATAAAGGAATATACTTGGATGTGTAAATGGGGTTTTACGTGCACAATTATAACTCAGTTATATTTGTTTTCCAACCTTCCCTTTCTACATAATACAGTTGAAAACTAAAGACTTCCAGAGGAACTGAATACCACAGAGCCTGTTGACTTCTAGAGAATTCATGGTGACTGAAATCCACTAGAAGTGCATTTATAAGCTATTTGTGATAAAGGGCCACAGTATTTTACAAAGAGTCTTGAGATGAGCACTTACAGCATGTCTTGGGTCAGGGGAGGTGTAAAGGCCACCTTAGTCTTTTCCTTGCTAATTGTATTCAATCAAGTGCCCTGCCAGCCCTCTGTACAGGAAACACAATTCCTCAGCCTCACTTCTACCTGATGTGTGAGGGATGACAACACTGATGACCTGGCCCTGCCCATCAGCATTGTAATAGACTTTCTGCCAGCAGGAAGATAAATGACACAGCTTAGCACATTAGACTGATCCCAGAAACTTTTTTCTTTTTTTTTTATCCTGTGTCTGGCTGGATTTTAGCTAAGGCAGTGTTACAAAATTACTTCATTCAGCTCCTCGGCTTCGAAGTCAGCCTAAAATCAATAGGGGGGAACAGTGACTTAATATGAAAGACTACAAGCACGTTGTGCTGTTACCCCACTCCTGACCCCAACGAGCAGCTCTCTGTGATCAGGAAGCCCTGTGTCAGGAGAAGTGCACACTTCACAGCTTAGCAGGGAGGCACAAATGCCAGTTCCAAACCTGACACTGTTGGAGGGTGTTCAAGGGTTCTGCGGGAAAGTGAAATATTTGCAGACTGGTTGATAGATGGATGCAATGCTTACAGAATACAAATTTGAATAAGTTTTCAAGGTAGAAGGGCTGCTTCTGTTCAGCTTAAAATGTTAGATAATGTGTCCAGAATCCTACACGCCTGCACCCTCATGTCCATGCATGCTTTATATAGATATATGAAAATGTATGTAGCTATGCATACACCCATTTGTCACGGGAGAGGTATATGCAAATTAATCCATAACTTAACAGTTGAATAACTTATTTCCGATTAAAAAGGTATAGAAACACGTGTTTTCTTGACAGAAAGATAAAACTTTATTTTGCTTTTCAAAGTATAACTTTGATCCCAGTCTTTAGCATAATTTAGCATTTCAATATTAATACTTAAAATTTTCCCAGTGAAAAAGTAGGTGTATTACAGCTATTGTCAACAAAATACCTAGCACTTGGAAATCTCAGCAAGAAACATAGATCAGATGAGATGAATATATGTCTGGAAAAAAAAATCTTGCAAACAAAATTCATGCACTGTTGTTGCTTACTAAGTGCAGGCAGTCATACAGCTAATGTGTGCCTGGTGATAACAGATCTGCGGAGTATCTTACAGACACAAGATTAATGATTTTGGTATTAGACAGGTTAAAATGCCTGAGGAATTCTGATTAACCAATCTAGAAATATGCTGCCATGTGCTGGGCCAAGATAAAGCTGAGGAATAGATTTAGGATGTATCTTTACTCTATGGCTTTCTCATAAATCTAAGATAAAACTTTACCTGACTGGGGCATGAAGAACACACACTTGTCTGCCACATCAGCATGACAAATATCCGTATGACTAACAGAACAGAAGTTATAATCTCTGCAAACTGTGAGATCCTCAAAGCAAAAGTTACAAACTTGGGTCTAGGTCCCTGCAAGGGTTGAATATTCTTTAAAATAAAAAAACCTGGCAGGTTCACGGAGGAGTTGTGGTCACCCAATGCCTGTCAAAGAGACAATAAATGAATCTTGGTCCTGGATCCCAGAAGTGCAGTTCCTCTCTCACTCCATCAGAAGGGTTGTCAAGGGGGTGCTCACAGCAAGGTGAAGGGACCCCAGCCAGACAGGGGGAAGATAGGGAAGCACATATTTCCTATCTTCTGTGTAGTGTCAACAGGAACTGGAACTATAGGATAAGGGCGCTAAATTCTTTCTTCAGCAGCAGATGTGATGTGAAAATAATGGGGGCACAGTATGGAAACTGTCCTTTCCATAATGTGTGTCAAATTATTATTATTACTGCCATTACACATGCCTGAATAAAAGAAGAAAATCTTGTTATCTGTAGAATAGCAAATAGCTTTTCCTCTGCCATTTTGTATTTAGTTTGATTACAGGCATTGCAAGCATCCTTTCATACATCCCTCACATTCAGCTGGCAAAGGCACCAGCCCTGTGATTGTTATTCTTCTCTTTCATCCTTCCCTGTCTGTCCTTCCCCAGTTTTATCCTCAAACAGAGACTAATGGGAAATATTTCTACAGTAGTTTTCAATGTTTCTTCCAGCATTTGATGGAACTGGAAAAGATCTCAGTGAGAGCCTTCTGCCCTGTCACCCTCAGCAATACTGAGGATAAAGGAAAGAAGTACACTGTGGCCCAGATTCAATAAAACACCCTAACTGTACTCCTAACTTTTATTTAGGTGCCTAAATTATTTTAGGAGAAAAAATTAAAGCTTAAGTGCTTTTTTGAGATCTGGTATTCAGATGCTGAGAATTCAGCCATTTCAGTATCACTCCAGAGACTCTAAATATTGGATGCATGGTCTCTCAGTCCTCTGTGTATACACAGAGTTCATTCTGGCCTCTGTATTAACAGTGGATTAAAAATTGATGCTTTAATTTTCTGTGCAGTGGTCCATATGCCTTCTATTTCCCAGCCAACATTTTTCCACTGGTCCACAGTTTTACACTGTGAAGTAAGTGGGCTTGTAGGGAAGGAAGGAAGGAAGGAAGGAAGGAAGGAAGGAAGGAAGGAAGGAAAGGGAGGAAGGAAGGAAGGAAGGAAGGAAGGAAGGAAGGAAGGAAGGAAGGAAGGAATGGAAATCAGTTTGTTTCTCTTTATATCTGTGAATCAAGATCTCTAGCAGTAGCAAACTGATGTAAAGTACATTACTGCCAACATCAGCAGCAATGGAAGTGTCAGATTCCAAGGATTAATTTGGATTTCAGTGAACACATGCTGCACTGAGCTTCATGTGTTAACCCTTGCTCATAACAAGGCTGATACAAAAATGAAAAATGCAAGCCCTCATGGCTGGTATAATGCATTTATTGACCTTATTTCTGCCAGCTTTGTTCTGTAATTTTTCTTCATTAGAAAAATTCATTAAAGTCACTGAACCAAGGAAACTAAGTGCAGGGAAAAGTTCAGATATAGTACATTAATAAAAAATGACATTATTTTGTTTAAGAGTGTGACTGATGAAAACGTCTATGAAATAAACCTATGAAATTCAGGCAGAATGGAAGAATATAACCTAGCTATGACCTGTGATAGATGGTGATAATGTGTCCAGCTATGCAGGGTGTTGAGTATCTTCTGTTGAAGCTGGGCCAAATCCTAATTTCCTCCTCCAGCAACTTTTCATTATATTTCAGCATATGGTGAAATATGCTGTGGAAAAAGTCTTTTTTTTATCAAGTGTATCGAGAATCTTAGGCTCCAGGTGTCTCCCAGGTGACCTAAGACAACCTCTGTGTTGCTACAATATATATCTTTTTCTTAAAAGGTCCTGATGTGTTATTCTGCAGGTTTATATTTATTTCCCCTACTATGCTGACCAAAAGGCAATTCTATCTGCTAATAAACAAGAATTAGAATTTCCCTTCTCTCCATACTTATTTTTCTCTGCAGTTTTCCAGACCAAATTATTTTTTTAAATTACTAATACCCACATGTTCAGTGAGGTTTCATTGGAGTTTTCTGTAGGTTCATTAACGGCCTCTCTTTACTGAAAACACATCCCCTTGCATATTCCAGAATTTCATTAGTCTTTGTCGTGGCTGAATCACCTTAGCAACTCAGAGGGAAGGATTTCTTTTTGTTAACTTTCTAAGAACTGTTGAATATCCCTCAGTTTACTCAGAAGTAGCTCTCTCAGAGCTGTCTAGTCCACCTAATCCAGTACTCCTAATGTAATCTCTCCTTGTTTATACAATTTAATCTACCCTGGTCTACTGATATAATCCTTGCTAATTTGATCCTGTCTAATTTAACCTATCTTTTATAGCTCATGCTATCTTCGAGGTACCAGTATAATGATCTCATAACCCCCTGCCAACACAGACTAAGTTGCTTGAGGAGAGGAGCCAGAAATGAGACAGCTGCTGAAGTATACCCGTTGGCTTTCTCACTTTCTCTCCTTACAATCAATATCAATGTAAAATTTCAAGTCCACTGAGAGAGGCGCAGAACTAAGGCTGTATTGTCTATTCTTTCAGAGATCCCAGGAAAAGGAAAACACGTCTGGCCGCAAGCAAGGGAATCTAGTTATCCTTTTTTCTTCTCCTTGAAAGGAGAAAACTCCCTCCTATGAAAACTAAAGTGAGGGATATTTAATATTATCTTTTAAAAGGTCCTGTCTTATATTCTTTTCAAAATTGATTTGAAAAACCTGCCACTAACATCAAACAGCAAGAGCCAAGAGAGAAAACTGCAAGCATTGCTTTATAGACCAGCTGCTCTACTTCTGTGACTTTAGAATCAGAATACTTAAGGCTTTGATACTTTTGACCACTTGGAAAAGTAATACAATTCATTCTTCTAAAAAACACATGAAAGACACATGAATGTTCACACAGAGAAAAACAGTAAGATTCAAGGATATTACATTGATTAAAAATACTCTACAGAATTTTTAATCTCTGACATTAGAAGAGCTAAATGCAGCTTGACAAACAAGAAGTTGTGGGGGAAGATCAAATGATTGGCAATATTCTTATAGAAAGTGTAACAAAACTGAAAAAATACTTTTTTTGCTATACATGCATTCTTCCCTTTGGAAACACTGGAAAGGAAAAGCCAAATAGTCGCAGGCTAACCATGAAAAACCAGGGAGATGTGTGCTAGGGAGGGTCCAGGATACATCAGGATGCCTACCAAGAGAAAGGGGCCGCTGGTTATTGACAGACAACCTGGCAATCATCATCAGTGTTGTTCTGGCATGATGTCCCTTGCATCACTCCTCCCTCACCTTGTTCCAGCCTGCTCTAACCCTTTGTAGTCAGCACTATCCACTTAGGATTTCCATCTGTGCAGGTAAATGAGTGTTACATGACAAGGAATGAATTGATGGAGAAAAGCAACTACAGGGGGTGTTTTAGTAACAGATGGATTTGTATCCCTTCTGTACTTTAAGGTGTATATCAGCATCCTAACAACAAACAGCAAGGTCAGTTTCTATGTGCAGGTTTTTTGGTGCTGTTTCTCTAATGTGCAGACGACCATTTCAGACAAAATTAAATCCTGACTGTACTGAAAGAAACAACCATGGGTCTTCTGCATCAAATTTTATCTCAGCATCTTCTCTTTTTATTTCAGCAAGCCCAACACCAGTGACTGAAGATTTTATATATGCGGTCTCTGTGCCCAGCATCTCCTGGCTTCTGAAACTGAAATTTCCCAGTCACATTACCTGAATCTGCTCTCAAACTGGCCTAAAAGAACAAGGCTGGTCTGGAACCAGCCCAGGTGCAAGGTGCTGGAAACATCTTCTGTGTACCCATATCTGCTTGGTAGAAATGCAAAGTTGACATTGAATGACAAGGAGTTTGTAGTGTTCATTTTTCTCTTCTGTCTTCTGTTCACCTTTGTTTCTCAACTCTACCCTTCTGGAGTCCAAGGTGTCTTCACAATCAGCAGGAGATGCTAGGGCTTGAAAGATAAAAGTCCCAGGACATTCATTCCATATTTTCTGTTTGCTAACAAGAGCTGGGGGTGTTTTCCTCATCACTACAAGAAATCCAAAACAAATACCTCATTCCAGAGAGATTTCCGCCTTGCAGCATTCTCAGAGATTTCACTTTAAACAAACAAATTGTTCTGGTATATCTGAAGGATTTGCACAGAGCTTAAACTCCATGCACAGCAGAACAGCATGTGCATAAAAAGCAACATTGAAAACAATGTGGAAATAGATCCACCCACACTGGAAAAAAGGAGTATTATAAATCTTTGAGGACTGCTCATAAAACCAATGAACAGCAAGCCTACCATAAAAACCCACAAAAAATCAGAAGAAAATGGAATAATGTTTGTCTTTATTACTCTTCACTGAACTATTATTTCACCAATTTCTCCTTTGTGTGCTGGTACTTCCTCATTCTATGCTGGCTAGTCCCAGCACATCTGCAGGGGCACATTCTTCTTGATGGAAGTCAGCATGACTGCACTGCCACAGCCCCGGGGAGCCTCCTCCTGTCTGCCATGGCAGGAGCTTTGTATCAGTGGCTGAAGACACCAACCAGGACAATAAGTGCATGTGGCACAAAGTACACCACATGCCTTGAACTGAAGCTGCAAATTTCCTCTTGCAGGCAAGATAGCTCCTTCTGCCTCTAGGGCAAAAAAAAAATTCTCTCCCTATCCAATTCCCCATGGAAGTGGCAGAGTGAAGAACAAGTACTAAATTACCTGGACCATCCTGGAGACTACTTTAATCCTGTCCAGGATCTGGCCCAGTTTAAATCTGATCCTGGCTTCAAGGAGCCATGTAAAGTTTTTCTGCACCCTGGTTCACAGCTACAGAAGGCTACTCCTTTAACAGGGACAACAAACTTCTGGACACTCCTGCTTCAGCAGCAGTAACAAGGTGTTTACAAAGGACTGTCCATATGGCTGCAGACCAAAAAATGACTTTTTGCTACTGTCGTCAAGGCTATCCCTGCACACCTGCTATTTTCCATATTATTCCATATATTTGCTGCAGACAGAACTAGCCTGCATCCAGGATTCAGCCTGGTGTCTGCCAGCTGGACCATGCGGTCCTATATCAGTTACTGAGGGACGTTAGAAAGATACGGGGTATACAGCAGCTGGTACATTCCAAGAATCATCAGCTTGTTGACAGAAAGATACGTGACCCTGCAAACACATCTACAGCAGGATCTCCTTGTCAGTAGTCTCCCACTGTATGGGTGGGGATGTCTGTACATGCTGCTGCTCCCATCTATACACTGGAGAACAGAACACAAAAGAGTTACTAAGAAGAGGAGTGACTTTCTGTTCTTATCTGCATCAAGTTCAGATAAGAACATAGCTTCTGATTACGGCCAGGATGCAGTTAGACAAATGAATAACCTGAGAGATGCTACTCATGATACAGAGAATATTAAAGAGCAAATAATGAAAATGGGATGAAAGCCACTGGCTGAGCATTTTTCTGAGGCAGAAGGTAAATTACAAGAGATAAAATTGGTGGCTGAGGCAAAATGTGTCTTTTATTGCAAAATTACCCCTGTTGTTACTGTGACTAGACTTTCCAATCTAGATTAACCAAATAAAAACAACTCCACATTATGACAAAAAAAAAAAAGAAAGTAAAAGTCATTGTTTAAAAGAACATGCAAAGCCCAGTGGCTGCTTGTAACAGAAATTCCTGTTGGCTGGTGGAAAAGAACCCTTTGGAATATGCACTGAAAGAGCAGCAAGGAGCAAGGAGGAGTGGATAAGGAAGCTGAGATGTCAGTAGTCTTCAGGGCATTGAGAGTCAGAAAGAGGTAGGGGAAGATAATCAGCTGTGAAGTTTGGCCAGGAGCTGGAGGAGGTGCTGGAGCACGTGCTGGGTCAGCTTCAGCAGAGGGGAAGGCAGCTGGAGAGATCATGAGCTCCGGAGTGAGAAAACACCACAGCTGCTGAGGCAGTAAATGGAAGGAAGTAGCAAAGGTGCTTGAAAAGAAGAGGCGGTCCAGGACTTTTTAAGAAGAGAAGATGTGGTATGTTACACAGAGAGTGACAATTCCTAAATAAAAGAAGGTGGATGGGTACCAAAAACAACAACAAAATCAGTCAGGAGGTAGAATGTGTCACTAGGGATAGGCAGGGTGAGAAAACGTGTTTTTTAATCTGTGACCAAGCCGGAGGAGTGAACTGAAAATGACAAAGATAGATGTCATTACTAGCTGGGCAGAGGAAGGAAATTAACTTGTCAGAAATTGTCATGGTTTTCTAGTTTTTGGGTATACTTCTGAAATTATCTACTTGACTGTGAAAATATATTTTAGAGTCTTATTTTATTTTATAGTGCTGTTCGTGCTATGAATAATTTGCTCCTCTCCTCAAAAATAATTTTGCTGCTCGAAATGGAAAGAGACTTGCTCTGACAACCCTTTTCTACTCAAGGACTGCGTTTCATGGTTTTGCTGTGACTAAGAATGTCTGAAATGAGATTTCCATATACATCCATCTGTCCAATATTTTCATTTGCAATTTTCTCCTTTTTTCCTCTGCTTTAAGATTCTACTTGTAAATGGACCATGTGATATTTTTAGGTGGTTCTCACCACAGTCATCTTATTTTAGTAAGTTTTTAATACTTGTCAAGTCTTGATATGCTGGAAATAAATCATGATCATGTTCTTTGACACTTTCTGCTTAGGTTTTGACTGTGTTGAAGGTGGGGCTTTCAGTGAGACAGAAAATACTTTACAGCTCAAGGAACCTGATTTAAAATACATATCACAACCTCTAAGAACTTAGAAAGAGAAATGGTACAGATAACTCATTAGTTTCCAATTTCTTCTTAATAATGAAGATAACCTTGGTGAAATAAAAAAGCATAGTTCAGCGAACAGGGCAACCGATCTTTGCAAGCAGTGATGACAGTCTTGCTAATGACTGTAGATTTCTCTCACTGTAGAAAAGCCATAAATCAGAAAGGGAAAAACCAAGTTATATTGAGCTCTGTTCCTTAGAGGTCACTCCTCACACTCACAGAGCAGAAGCCTTTCACAGCTCCCTTCTTTTCTGCACTAAAAAGCCAAGCTGGTTCGTTATAATATATAATACCATCTAGGATGGATATCTGTTTAAATGGAATGGTCTTTTAAAGCAGGATCCTTGGAGAAAAAGCTGGAAGTATTCCAGTCTTCTGAATCTGGTGTGCTTCCTCACCTTAACCAGAGTGGACACCATGTTGTGCTTGAAGCAGAATTTCTACAAAGGCTTGTAAAAGACATCATGAATCATACCAGATACTATTTACAAAACTTGGGAGCATACCAGGAATATACTGCATTTCTCAATATTTGTTCTCATAGAAATGCTGGTTGGAAGGGACATCTGGCACCAAGTCATTGAGTCCAGCTTCCGATGTGAATCAGGACTAGACTCAGTCTAGATAAGGTCAGGTGTGGTTTCTTCTAGCCTTGCCTGACAATTTCTAGGGACAGATTTTTACAGCCACATTGACAGTCTGTTCCAGTCCTGCAATGAAGATGCTCCTGACATCCAATCTGCTCCTCTCAAAATGCAACTTAAGGGCACTGGCAATTGTTCTGGCATGTGCTAATATCAGAATCTGTTTTCAGGAGAGTTTAAATCAATTTTCTTTGTTATGCTCCCCCAGGCAACTATGCTCCCCCATTCCACTTCCTCATCTACGTTGTCTCCAAATGAAAAGAGCCCAGCTCCCTCAAGGCCTACTCTCTAGGCTCTCTGCTGGACACTCTCTAATTTCTGAACAACCTTCTTGGATCCACCACTAGGCGTGAACGCTAGGTGATCTCTTCAAGAATTGACAGCTCTGTTGCTCTCTGTACAGTTCTGTCCTTTCTTTTCTGGATGGAAAGAAACTATACAGTTGTTTCTGGTACAGGCATACCTCTTCTCTGTTGAAAATAATTGTGAAAACTCCCCAGAAGGTACAAAAACACAATAACATATCCTTATTAACTCATGCATTTTATATTACTTGGCTCAGAGGTGTTCAGCACCATATCACAGCCATTAATTAAAATCCCTTTTTCTACCCCCCCATAGAATATAAAGATTTAAGCACTTGACAGGAGACAGAAACATTATCGAATCTGACGTATTATCAAAAGCATGCAGGAGTTTCTAGGATAATTGCCTGCATTTCTTTTCAAGACTTCACTTGGCCTTACCTCAGCTGTTTCTTTGTCTATTAGGGGTGTTGAAAGTCATAATTTGTGATTAAAATTTCCCTATATTAGGAAGAGTTTCCTTTTTTGGTTCTGGAAAAGACAACAGACATAATCCAATTCTTGATAAGGCTAATGAAAATAGCTTTGTTGCTGTTACACAGAATTAGAGAGAACTTTCTGTGAGCTTTTGTATTCCTGACAAATACATGTGGCAAGGTTCATCCTCAGATCTTTGTTTGAGGGGATATGTGTGTCATTGTGTTGTTTTTGGGATGATAGGGTAGGGTAGGTAGGATTCCAGGCAGGAAGAAGGTTAGGTAAAAATAATTTACAATGAAAGAAGAAAATATTAATGGCTTTTATTGAACACTGGAAGAGAGTATTTCCTTGAGAATGGGTTTGTGAAAAGAAAGTAATCTAGTTTAGGGAGCACAGAACAGTGCAGTGTCTCCAACAGGATTTTTACAGAACCAGTAACTTTCTCTGCAGTTTACAAAAGAAAAAGGAAAACACTTTCCCCCTACCTCAGTCTTTGCTGCATGGTTTGCAGTAAGTAGATCAACAAAAACTTGCAAATAAAAAATTCATGCTGAAATATGTTTCATGACCTAACACTGAAAGAGAAGGATGTTAGTGATGAAATGTTTGAACTGTGTGTTGTACAGAATAAGGTGTTCCTCTTTCACACTTTATGTCATAAGAAAAGTTCTGATATTTTAATTTTTTAAAAGGTTAACAAAAAAAATTGACAGACCTTCGTACAGCCCAGTATACTGCAGATTCAAGTTCTGTCAAAAATTTTTCTTGCATATAAACAGAAGAATTGAAAGATAGCAATCAAAATTACAAATCTTGCAGTGGCTTATGTGCTTGGATAACTCTTACAAATTCAGAGCTGTAGGTGGGCAGGGAAGGGAACACAGAGGAGCAGGCTATGAGGAATCAGAGAGATGATTATTGCACATTAATAAATTTCTGCTTGTATTAGCTCTACCTGCACAGTAGACCTAACTTGTGCTAGATCACCCTCATGTTGCTTTCACTCGGCATTCAGATGTACAGAAACACGCCACGTATTTTTCCAAGAAATGCAGTGACTTGCACTTCTGATTAAATTTTCCGGAGAAGAACCTATGAAGACAGAGGCTGCATTTTTCCTAAACCATCAGAAAGATCTCAGTTTTCCAGATGTCTTCATACATAATCTGTTTAGTAAACCACTCCATATTTTAAAAGTGCGGGAACAGATCTAGCCTGAGAACTGATGAATAGTGTATTACTGCTGAACAGCACAGAAGAGACTAATGTCATGATTTCTTTTAGGTCCTTCCCTCATCCCAAATTTGCATGTTCTTTCTTTTGTTCTGTGCACTGAGGCATAAAGATTACAATAACTGTTTTCTAGTCTTTTCAGAAAACAGTTTTCACTAGCTACAGCAGAATATATGAAAGAAACAGAAGTTACTTAAATGTGCAGCTGAACAAAGCATCCTGGAGTGAAGATACTGGATATTAAAACTGGATATGGATATTAAAAAAATTACTTGAAGTCAAAATTTCTCAGAATGTATCACTGTTCAAGACTAGAAATGTACACTGTGTTCTTCCAGAAGCAGAGATATTTAAGTGTTATGTCTTTCATTGCCAATACTTATTATTGCTGTTAAGTTCCTTTGGTCAGGAGTGGGAACAAAGATATAGTGATGCAATTCTCTGTTCCACAGGTGAAATTCTGACTCTTCTAAAAATTAAGCTAGAGGTCTGATTGTATCTATGCTGTAGGATGTAACCTGCTCTGTGCAAGATCCTTCACAATACTCACCCTAATCATCTAAGGACTCATGGCCCTCACTCGAGTGGAGCCCAGGTATGTAACCTTGGCTTGGACATCTAAGGGTAGTTTTAAGACAGAAGGAAGCTGTGAAACTCTCTGCAGAGCCATGAGGAAGGTTAAATTGCAAACAGGTAAGGCTGGTATGGAGGTTATCGCAAGCAGCTCAAGAATTCAAGAGAACAAAACAGTAGATTGGAGAGGCATGAAATGCTGAGGGAGACAAAACAGAGGTGGTTGCAGATGGCAGCAATGTCAATGATTTGATTCCAGAAGAAGTGCAACCTGGCCATGCTCCTGACTGACACCTGCCCGAGCTGCAGAAAGCCCCTGGGGGTCCTCTTGGAGGTGGTGAGCATACTAATGCTTAGCATAGTAGCTCATAAAATCTCAGCTGTCTTTTGTTCATGTTTGCTAATAAATAATTACCATATGCATTTAAGCTGCATGTGCAGTACTTGCAGAACCTTTTTGTTTGAGCTAAAGGTGTTTGAATACAGCCATTCAAGGAAAGAGCCACCTGAAGGGACCCTACAAGAAAGCTGGAGAGGGGCTTTTTACAAGGGCATGTAGGAATAGGACAAGGGGAGATGGCTTTAAACTGGCAGAAGATAGGTCAAAATTAGATATTAGGAAGAAATTTTCTACTGTCAGAGTGGTGAGACACTGGAACAGGCTGCTCAGAGAAGCTGTGGATGCCCCATGCCTGGGAGTGTTTAAGGCCGGGCTAGATGGGGCTCTGAGCAACCTGATCTCATGGAAGGTCTTCCTGCCCATGGCAGAGGGGTTGGAACTAGATTGATGATTGACTGAACTAAGCAGTACAGAATTTGAAAAATGTAAGAGTTAAAACCTAAGGCATCAAGATGGTCTTTGAGGTCACTTACAACCCAAACCATTCTATAATTCTATGTCAGGAAAACTCTCAGCATTCACTACAGTCGTCTCCCTGGCTGACTTGTTCAGTCTGAAAATAGAGCAGGAAGGTATGGCAGTCTTTGGGTCAATGCTGAAAACAAGCACCTGAACCCAGAAATGGTATTCCCAACCCTTTATGTAAGACACAGCCCATGGCAAAATACAGCAGTGTCATACATCAACACTTTCTCCATCCTGAAATACCTCCTACACTTGCTTCCTGGTGAAAGTGTTTCACTCTGACAAACTGCAGATAACTACTCCTCTGCTGTGATTAGAATGGATACAGTTTCAACAGGAGAAAAGTTATGAGATAATTAACTTGGATAGGATGTTTGATAATAATATATTATTTTAATATTATAATCTATAATGATAATTTGTTCTCTCAGTATTACATCTTAACAGATGAATTTCTCTCTCCTTGTGCTTTCTCTGCCATTAGCTGTGAATGAACTCTTCAAACTTTTGGAATATGTTCCATTACTGCACATTAACTAACAGATAGGATTCATTGCCTCTTCTTCAAATAGCAATGAGACAAAATAACAGTTAAAAAGAATAAGAAAAGCTTTAAGTTTTAAAGTTTAGGTCCTAACTGCTTTATGAAAAGCCTGAGAAGCCGGCCTAGCCTGCTCATGTTTGGAGTTAAACAAAGCAAAAGCAACCTGAACATAATCCATGCTACAAATAAATGTTAGTAGAAAGAGACCTGAGCCTTCCCATGGTGTCACTGAGGGTCCCTTCAAAAAAGGCTGACTAAAGATATGAAAAGAAATTACTGGCTAGCTGGTAATAGTTCAAACAGACACAACCCCCCCCATTTTATTTTCTCTAGTACGCTTGCTTAAATTTCTGCCCATAAAAGAAGTGGCAACCCACTTAATATTCCAGGAAAAGTCGGGGTCCAGAGCAGCACTTTGCAAAATATGCACCATGAACTCGAAGGAGTTAGCCTTCAGAGACAGCAGGCAATTTGTTAGCAGTCATTAGCATAATTTTTACTCCATTTCTTTATAAAATGTTCTCTGAGGAACCATACCAACACAGATATTTAAAACCCTTGGGAAATAAAAAACGTTAAATACTGGCATGTATTGAAAACTGATGGCTATTAAACACGTGTCTAAAATCAACGATATGAAAGAATGAACTATTTTGAAAATGTTTGAGTTGTGTATGTGGTGACCAATAGTACTCCTGACCTTTGCCATTAATTTTTCTTATAGTGCCTAGTCTATGTTCCATGTGACTATCATGGAGAATGCACTTAGTTCTTTAAATGATGCTATTTTCAAAGTTGTCTGGAATAGCAATTTTATTATCTGTAACTCCAGGACACTGTCAGTCTTTTTATATAAGATCTGAACATCCCTAAAAGTTAATTCTTTTGTTGCTTAGGCTGGAAGTTGTCAGCTGTGTTTGTGGAACACACTGTCAGGTTCTGTTCTCAGTAATGGAAGACTTAGTCCATTTTGTACCTGGAAAATTGAATTGTAACTTATAAAGCTTAAAAAAGGTCCCCATCCCTGACAGAATTGAGATGGCTTTGAAGATACTTTGGTAACTCACTTATTCACTTTGGTAACTCACTTATTGTGACTATCATTACCATCTAGTGGCTCTGGAGAAATCATGGAAGGTGCTGACTTGTGACCTGTATGGCTGTAGCTAATGCTGTTAGTGCTACAGATAAAATGATTCAAAGAGCTACAACCTGTTCTGGTAGCAGCCATTTCAGTGAAAGACGTAATAACCCCAGCACTCCTCATGCTTCATTTAAAATTGTAGCAGGAGAGTATGAGTTTGCAAGAATAAATGAAATTGCTATAGTGGAAGGTTTGCTCTGGCTTGGATTTAGATAAACAGCTCAGAAGAGTAATGCAAGGAAGCTGGTTCTCTTTCAAAATGAAAACTTAGTAAATGTACAGATCCAGAATTTGGGAGATCATTGTATTGTTATTTGAAAAAAGACTAAGAAACCTGGAAGGAGTTAAGACTCCTAGAGAAGTTTTTCTTAGTTACCGGTTCATTGTGCTTCATTATTGCAAGTCTATCACAAGCAGACTGACCCTATCTAGAAATTTATCTTTAAATCTTCTTAATTCCAGTGGTCTTTAAAGTTATTATGGAGTGTCTTTATACCCTTGAAAAACAGTTGCTGAAGCTCATTTTATGTGGTCAAGTTTAAACTCTGATACCTGATGGAGTCAGCTTATGAATAAAAGGAAAACAGACACATTCCCACATCATCACTGCCAAAACCCTGTCATATCCAATAGGTCAGATAACAGGTAATAGCCCTGCCAGGTCCTAGGTAGATCACAATGTGTTTTACTGCCCACTGAAATAATGTGAGAGATTTTACTGACTTGCACAGCCTCTAAGTCAGAATCTTATTCAACAATCTAACAGTTATAGAAATAATATGAGCCACATGGATTAGATGGTTGGACCCATTGGTGGATAGGGAATTGGCTGGATGGCCGCACTCGAAGAGCTGTGGTCAACATCTCAATGTCCAGGTGGAGACCAGCAAGGAGTGGCATTTCTCAGGGCTTGGCCTTGGCACCAGCGCTGCTCAGCATCCTTGCTGGTGACAAGGACAGCGGGATCAAACACACCCTCAGCAAGCCCACTGACACCACCCAGCTGTGTGGTGCAGCTGACACATTGGATGAAAGGGATGCCACCCAGAGGGACCTGGACAGGCTTGAGAGGTGGCCCTATGTGAACACTGTGAAGTTCAACAAGGTCAGGTTTAAGTCCTGCACCTGGTTCGGGGCAATTCCAAGCTGGCTGGAGAGTGAAAACAGCCCTGATGAATAAGAATTGGGGTGTTGGTGGATGAGAAGGCTGACAGGACCTGGCAATGGGCTCTTTCAGCCCAGAAAGCCAATAATGTCCTGGGCTGTATCAGAAGAAGTGTGACCAGACGGTCAAGGAAGGTGATTCTTCCTCTCTTCTCTCAGGAGACCCCACCTGAAATACTGCATCCAGCTCTGGGGCCCCCAACACAGGAAACACCAGGACCTGTTGGATCAAGTCCAGAGGATGGCCATGAAGATGGTCAGAGTGCTGGAGCATCTCTCCTATGAAGACAAGCTGAGAGAGCTGGGATTGTTCAGCCTGGAGAAGAGAAGGCACCATGGAGAAATTATAGAAGCCTTCCAACACCTAAAGGAGACCCACAAGAGAGCTGTAGAGGGACTTTTTACCAGGGCACATAGTGACAGGACAAGGGAGAATGGCTTTAAACTAAAGAGGGTAGGTTTAGATTAGGTAATAGGAAGAAATTCCTTACTCTGAGAGTGTTGAGAACTGGAACAGGTTGTCCAGAGAAGCTGTGGGTACTCCATCCCTGGAAATGTTCCAGGTCAGGTTAGACAGGGTTTTGAGCAACCTGACGTAGTGAGCGGCATTCCTGCCCATATCAGGAGGTGGCAAGTTGCAACTATGTGGTCTTTAGGGTTCCTTCCAAATCAAACCATTCTTATGATTCTGTGCTTGTATCATGACTAGGAAATATCAGTGAAATAAACAGATTGCAAGCTTAAATTATCTAGAAGAGCTCTCTCCTATATTTTAACATTAACCACTTTTTAAAATTAGTGTTCTGTTCTACCAAATTGAAGTTCCTATTAAATGGGAAATATAATAAGGGTATCGAACCAGGGGAAATTGCAGCTATTAATTTTGCATATCTGGACACCTACTTGAAAACTATTACTGTGACTTTGTGCAACTGGGACAGAAGAAACCCCCCAAAAAATGAGGCATAAAATTAATATTTGATACAGTCGAAGGAACACTAACAAGCAAAGTATTAAACAGATGGTTATTCTTTTCTAATGAATAGCTGCTAAAGAGCAGAAGTCCAAGGAAAGTCACACCAAAGAATTAACCCCTTAAGCGTGTTGTTCTATACTCCCACTTCGTTAAGTTTGCAAACATTTTATTAATTATGTGTTACCCCAAATACATTTGAGTTGGCTAAATAACCATTAATATAACTTTTACATTAAGATCATTAAAGCAGTTCTGTTAGTACAGCCTACCCTTGCAGTCTTCTTGTCAAAATACCTCTGTGGCAAATCAGCCTCGAAACCTTAGCCCACAAACAGTCCAGTCCAGTGAGCAACTGAATCTATTCACCCCCTCTCCTCAAAAAGCTGTCACAGTTTGCCTTGGTCACACTATGTGTAATATGCACACTCAGTGCACCCAAGCAGCAAGACTTCACACCCTTAGCATAGCCAACCATGCAACATTTCATCTTTGTTGATAACATTTGGTGTCACTTTCCAAAGCTGAATTAAATTAGGTGTCTGTCAAACTTCCATAGATAATGTACCTGAGCTATCTCCTGCTTCTGAAGGACAAACAATAACTCTCAGCTAATTAGTCTCTCCTCTAACACCTCTGACTCACAGCTAATGGGAAATGAATTGATGGAAAAATACAGGATTTAAGGAACAGGACATAGCTTCCCAAGTAGGTATCCAATGCCACTTTAAATTCCTAGGGTATCCTACCTGGCGCACAGCTGCCATTGCAGAAGGGCATAGGTCTCCCATATGTTCTGTGTCATACCTGCCAGCTCCTTGCAGGTGTGTTAGGCACTCAAGGGAATCTAATGTATCTTTGGGTACTTCAGCTTAGCCACTCATTTAACTTTGATAGCAGAAAAATCCCACAGAAGTGGAAAAAGTACCTTTCTAATTTAATGTTTACAAGTATTAGTGTTTCTGGCCATCAAGTAGATTTTAATACTAAGCTCCTCAGAATTTCTTACTCATTTTCATAGTGTTGTGTTAGTTTTGAAATCGATCAGAATTTATGTCATTGTTTTTAATCCTACACACAATGTTTTGAAACTATATGGATTAACATTTCACTGCACAATAACTCCAAAACCTGAATATGTTCATGGATTAGCTGCCATTTTTTCTGGCAGAGCAATGGCTGGAAAATAAAAGAAAAAAGGATACCACATTTTAAGGATGCAAAGCTGGTTTCTAGGAAGATGCACCAGAAATCTGTTCAATCTCTAAGGTATAATTGTAGGCTAAAAGGAAGATGCGAGTGATAAATTTATGTATACACATATAGGATTTATTTTTCCATTTCCTGTTTTCTTCAGTGAGATTTATGCTTGATTAAAGACTAATCATATACAGACAACATTAATCTCACTGAAATCAATCTTCCTATATGCAAACAAACCCATAGCACAAGTGGTCTGGGACATCAGGCAGTAGCTCCTGAATTTCCTAGGCCTCATCCGTGCGGGAGAGGAAGGTAAAAAAGGTATATGTGACATTAGGTTGTTCCAAGACCAAGGGAGATCCAATGGAACTTGGAAGAAACTTCACATGGCGGCAGCAAACGTTGTGGAGTCACAACACCACGTGCTACCAGGTCTGTGTGGCAGGGACACCAAGGGTACGAGACTCACAGGGGCTGCTCGGGCACCCCTCCTAGTGACTGCTGCTGCCCCTGGAAGCTTGTACGGAATTGTAGCATAGCACAACAGTCTGGTACTCACAAGCACAGCTGTATCAAAATTACTGTTGTATTGCTTGCCCACTAGCCAGTGTGGGTTGCAGTGCTGAGTGCATGCAATAGACAGAATGGGCTTGGAGGTGCTGACTTATGATTGCACACATTCCTCTTACAGGGCAGTCAGAAGGATTTTCTTCTTCCTTGCCCCTACCGCACCAGTACATCTCACAAAGGAAACTTACATTTCTTTTCCCACATCACATCTTGTTGGCTCTTCTTCATTTTGTTTATGGTTTTGTTGTCAATAGGAGCAAGAATATAATTAATTCACATGTGCAGTTTATTTCCACTTCAATGAACAAATGATGTTCAGGCACCTCACAAGAAGCCTCTAATTAAATCATACAATTAACATCAATTACATACTGTAAGTTATTAATGGTAAGCTCTCAGGATTCAGAATAAAGTGACACTGAAGGTGTCTCACCAGGGTGAGTGTCACTAAAGTGACACCGAGGGTGTTCTCACTAGAAAGCTGTGCTGTCAGGGTCCTCTCAGACAGCAAAGGACACGCTGCACTCGGTTCATGCTTTGAACTCAACAGAGCAGAAGCGCCTAGATTCAGGTAAAAATGATGTGAAAGTTAATGTTATCAAAGTACAGCACTGTTTTTTGTTTATAGGGGCTACCTCATCATTTTAAGAATTCAAATCACAAAAGTGTCTATGTCAATACAAAATTGCTTCATTTCCATAAGTCTACATCATGTCTTAGATTTCTCATACAAATTCATGTACACTTGAGAATCGAGTTACTCCTTTGTTCTCAGTGAAATCTGTTCTGTTGAATGTTCCAAGAGACAGTTTTGATTCTGTGACTTGCTTGCTCCCAGACACAGGCAGAAACTGACCTTTTAATTACCTCTGTGGGATTCTGTTTAATATATCTAAAGTGATGTAATCTGCAATAGAAGCCAGTTTTGGCAAATCTTTACATTTTTGGCATTTCATGATTGCTAACAACATGCAAGTTTATGAAACGGTGGGTGCACCAAAGTAAAAATTTTATTCAAGCCTTGTTAAAATACCAGTTCTGCAAGCAAAATCCAACTTTTGCTCCTTGTCCTAGATTACAATGTAAGATGTAACCAAAAGCATGTATTCTATTTTCATCTTCACAAGCTGTTAAAGCAGGTGGGGCAGTGTTCATTATCTCCTACCATGACTCATCCCTGATAACTCCCTCTGGCGGCTCTCTCTGTTTGATGGGCCATCAAGGACCCACCGCATGGCTCACAGAATTACATTGGTCCATTGTGATATGCTCTGCCCAGGGGGGAGGAGACAAGCATTCCCCCCTGGATATAATCTGGGGTTTGGAACAGCTCAAGCAGTCTTTTTCTTACTGGACTCCCAGAGGACAAGAGCTACTGTTTGGACCTTCAGGGGAAGATCAGACCCCTTTTCTACAGGATCACTGCTTCAACAAGACCATTTCATCCGGACTGCTGCCACCACCCTGACTAACAGGGTGTCAGGTTGCATTCTGACTCTATCAGTGCTCTTGTACTACTGCATTTTTTTAAAAAATTTCCTATTAAAATATAATTCTGACTTGCGATCTCCCACTGGTTTGTTTCCAAACTAGTACACTTTTTTATTTGAAAAGTTTTTTGTTTTTTAAAAAAGTTGCTTAATATAATTTTTGCAAGTAAAAGTTTCATTTGTCAATAAAAGGAAGGGGTGCATTTACCCAAAATATTTTCCATTATTACCCACTATAACTGGAAGATCCTCTGGTTGCTACAAATTGTTGTCAGTAACATATGTAAATACGTTCTTCTTTTGGTTAATTTAGTACTATGTAGTAATACTCTAAGCTTCCTTCCTCTCGTCCCCTCTGAGGATTTTTACCTAAAAGTATTTAGTCAGCAGACATAGAAACAGCTCTTTCTGCTTTAACATTATGTATTAGTATGTATGCGTGAAACAACTATAGGAAAAGCTGGCTTATGCCCTAAATTTTGCCCAGTAGCAAAGCTCTGTGTGTTCTGGGTGCTACTGACTGCCCCCAGATCACCTGTAAGATAACACTTAGTCTGCCCTAAAAGAAAACTACCAAGGTCATGAACAGAAGCTATTGCTCCTTCTATACTCCTGGAATGGGCTTCAGAGAGGAGAATGGGAGTTCTCTCTTTTTTTCATTCAAAAATGGAAGCTCATTTTTGCTGGAGACAGTAGAGTCCTTGCTTTGACTTCAGTGTCAATCAAGAGAGAAAGGGCACTAATCAGTTCTGATTAAGCCTCGACTTCTTTACAGGCTCTGAATAAATCACAGGAAAAACCATGATGCTGTAAGATTGCTGAACAAGTTTAATCATGAGCTATTCACAGCAGATTCAGGAACACACCACTCCCAGATATCTGTATTTGATATACATCCTACAGCTAAAACTACATCCAGACCCACTGCATCTGTCTTCTTTTCCATCTGAATCTCAGCAGGCTCTGCCTAACCCCCGTGCTCCAGCACCCTGGCACCCCACTCTGCTGGGGATTGTCTGCTGTGGGTGCCTCAGCAATCCAAGAGAACTTGTCCCATCATCCAGCTACCTGGGCTTTATAGTGTACAGCAAGGCAGGATGTTTTGTCCTCCTCAAGAATGAAAGGAGGCAGCAGGGGCTCCCCTCGCAGCATCAGAAAACCAGCATTGAGGCCAGCATTGTTACTTTGTTTGTCTTACAGTTTTAAAAATAATCTCTTGATCAAAGTCAAAGAAGAAACAGCTCCAATGTCACGGGATCTGAAATTCCTTGAGAGCAGGAGTTTTGGTTAAAGCAGGAGCACTCTCTCCTGTCCGTATGTACACTTGCAGCAATTAACACAGCTGTGGCTCCTTGCCTGCACATCAGTCCAACACAGCTGCTACATGTGCCTACTGCGTTCTGAAAGCTGCCCCAATCAGGTCAGGGCATTAAACCAGCCTCATTCCCCAGGTTTTTTATTTTCTTTTCAAAAGCAAGGGGAGGAAGGATGCACAGCTTTCTGCTCTGGAAAAAAAAGCAAGGCAAAAATTGTCTGCTATTTCCTTATCATACATCAGGGAAAAACTAATTAGGTTGCTGAAGAGATCCTTTCCAGAGCAGCTGCAGCTGAGAATGCAACCCTGGAGATACAGGTAGCCATGAGAGTCTTCTTCCACATGGACCTAAAATCTCTGAGTACATTTGCATATCTCCCCTCATCACATCCACATCTCCAGCTGCCATCTTCTCCCTCTGAGACTGGCAGTGTTCCCTGCGCCTCAAACTACAGATACCCCTAGTTCAGTTGCTGTTTGATGTTGTTTGCATTGAAGAAGGTGTCTGGAACTGAATTTTTGGAGGTCTCATGCTGTGTGAGTATGCTTGACCCATGTGTCCCTAAAACTGGCTATCTGTAAACTAAACTTAAAACTCGAGGGCAGAGATGGTGGGGTTGCAGCTACAGAAATTTGGACCTAACATTAAACTATTCCTGAGTTTCAGCAGATAAACACAAGTGCTGCAATGAATCCTGCTGGTTTGAGGTGACTGACTCAGATATTTCACTGCAAAGAACATTATGTTCTTTTAGTCTGACTTGTGTGTGATGGGAAAGCCTGTGCTAAAAAACCTGTACCCAGTGGTCTTGTGAAAGCTGATAGAGCTAAAAGCTCATGACTTTTGGTCTGCAAACCCCTGAAGAATCAGCTAGGAGAGGAACCACTCCATGCTTGGCAGACAACTGAGGATGTAATATCCTGCATCCAGAACCCAGGGCTACACAAGGGAGCCGAAGCAGTGGTTCTGGACATCTGTTGGAGCAGGCTTGGCAAAATATCCCAAGGATAACAAAAAGCCCAGAGGAAGTTACTGCTGTGATTCCTTCTTCATTTAGAGGAGCCAGCAAAGCAACAGAACTTCTCTTGCATTTAAATGTCCTGTAGTTTTTGACAGACCAGCTGCTTATAGTAGGTAATAAAATGCATAGAGTAATATTTCATTTGCAGCTCCCTACTATTTTATTATTCACAAGGCAGCTGAAAAAATCCATACAGGGAAAGATAAGGTTACTCTGCCCATGATCAGCTAGCAAATCAATGGCTATGCCAGAGATAGTAAATGTGTGTGCTGATTCACATGCATTATCCTCTGTCAGTGGTTGTAATGCCTTTCAGCCTAGCTGGGGTTATTAAAATTAGAGGCATGTACCAGAAGCAAATGATAGCTTATCTGTGTAATAGACCTGGAAAACAGCATGTTTCAAAGCCTTTGTTCTCAGGTGAGGACCATTAGTGAAGTCTTACTTACTGCAGGGAGAGAATATTGAAAAAAATCACCTGAGGGTCCAGTCCCCACTCATTAATTTTATCTTTTAATTTTATCGGTAGATAGCTTTAATTTTTAATTGCTAACATAATTTCCTTGATTGCTTTTGATATGAATTAGATGTGACAAATCCCTACTTGTTGCAAAGGCTAATGTTCCTGACCCTTAATAAAATTATTCAATAACAATGTAACTACTTGTGGAGCCACCATCTACTATGTATTTCCTGTTTTTAAAAAGATCTTCTTTGACTTAGTATACAGGAAAGAGCCAAGTTACAAGTTATGTGTGGCATCTTTCGAGTTAAAATTACATTTACCTCTTAAAGCTAACACAGGTAAATCAGAATAAATTTAAATATAGCCCATGTTTTGAGCCAAGCCTGCCCCTCACCACCTGTGACCTGTGAATGCAGGAACAAGATTCTGATACCTCTTTCAGTCACCATGCACTTTGAAACTGTGGCATTAGGGCTAGAGTTTGGTGTCTTTCCTCTTGTCCTGTAAGTTGCTGGATCCCATTGTCATAGCTAGCTTCACATGTTAGCATACACATCTGTATTCCTTCTTTGGTGATGTAAATCCCAGAGTTGCAAAAATATTTTTTTACCATCGAGAGGTTCAGGATATTGATCTTTACCTCATCTTACTTCATACACTCTGAAAGAAGGAAAAATTTAAACAGAATGTATTTTAATTGTGGAGGAAGAGGGAGAATGGGCTGATTGATGTCAATTTGTGTGACTTTTCTTGCATAGCCTTCAATGGATAACTTCTCTTATGAGTTTCAGTATTTTGATTATTTTTCACCCATGACTGCAAATTGTTTTAAAAATGTCTTCATTTGACTGACCTATTTTAATAGAATTTGCTATCTCTTACTACCTCTGTATTCAAAAGAACCTAAGAGACATTTCTGATTGATAGAAAAAAAAATACATCTTGCAAGTAATAACTGCAGTTCCATCTGTCTAATTTGGGTGTGAAAGACATGCCCTTAAGAGTCACTGTAGTTCCTGTTCAATATTTGAACCAGTTGTAGACTGACAAAAATCATAGATATTTGCACAATACTGAGGAGAAAAGCAGATTTTATGCAAAACTGCAAAATCACGAGCCTCTCCACTGTAGAGGACCATCTGTTTATTTGAAAGGCATGTATTTTCTTGTAGTAGTGCTTTATACCATCAGATACAATATAATGTTTCCTTGTGTATATTCAATTGATGCCCCAGAAGGTCGTGTTGCAGGGATTGTGGTTGTAATGCTTTACCAAGGAAGAAAAAGCTTAGGAAGAAAATAGATAATTGTTCTTGATCATTTTCCTGCTTTAGGTTACTAATTTTTGCGATATACACTTTTTATTACTCATTTACAAGGAGTAGAATGAGAAAACAATCTGGTATTTTGTGTCCCTTTCAATCACATTCCTGTTTAGTCTCCATTTCCCTGACTAGCCATCCCACTTTATGCACTGAAAGGTGTTCAGCTGCTGACAGGAGCCAGCCATGTGTGTGTTTGCAGGGCAGCTCTGTGCAGCACTGCCCTGCTCTCTATTTCTAAAGATAGCCCCGTGATGATACCAAAATCCAAAAACCTGTTGTTTTAAAATGTCATTTACAATATCTGTGTTCTGAATATTTAGATTCTGAATGTTTTCTCCTGTTGATTTAATTGCAAAAAAAAAAAAAAAGACCATTTGCTCTTTGTTTCTGTCATGCTGAATTAATTAAATTTCTGTTAAACGATGCATCTGGATTTGTGCAGAAAATCAGCCCATAAACTCTAACAAGCAAATCTGCTAAGTTACACTTTCTGACAACAAAACCTGGACTTTACCAAAAGAAAAAGTTTATGTACATTTAATCTCTAACTTGGCATGTACTGAAATGTCGGTCAAAAAACTGTCTTTTTATGTTCTTTTACAACTGCACTATGCTTCTGCGTATAATTGGATTCATCCTCAGTTGCTACTGTTGGAGGCTCTTGTGGAAGATAAAGCTTATCCAGTGTTGATCTGTAGCACCAAAGCAGTCACTGTGTTGACAGAGGAAATTATATTTCACAAAGGCCAGGGTGAAGTGAGTTCCTTAAAAAAATTCATGTGATGCTGTGAAGGCCTCCTCCCTTTCCTGTTGCTAAACATGAATAAATATTCCCTTCTGGGATGACTTTATCACCTGACAGTACCTTAAAATGAATGACTTTTGTACCCCAAGTCACTTAGTATATCAGCCTAGAGTGGCAGGCTTTACATAAGGCATGGATTTAGTTTTTTGGAAGGATAAATAATTGTAATAATAAATTGCACTGACTTTTCAAATAAAGAGGGAGCAAGAACATCCACAGCCAAGTAAAATAGGAACAGCAGAAAGTAAACACTGAAAATACTTGAGAATGCTGAAAAACAATAAGCCAATTATACTAAAATCATTCAAACTGAGATTTTTTCCATGCCTTGGCCTAAAAGATTACTTTTTGTTTAATAACAAGTATGAGATGTAAAAAATTCAAGTCCTGTGTTTATGATGGTTCACATCTGTTTCTGCTGTATTATCCACGAGTACTAAATTCCTTTCCCATAGATTTTAACCCAACACTTTCATCATTAGCCTTTATTCCAGCTTGTCCCCTGATCATGACATTTCTTGGGCGATGAGGGCTGGGGATATTATTCCATACTAACTGTCTTCCAGAACAGACAGTTTCTCTTCAGCAGCAGTTATTGGGTGCATGCTTTGAAAACCAGACACATCAAAAATGTATATCTGAGCTATTTAGTCCAAGCAGCTTGAGTCTATCTCACTTCTGGTGGTCAGGTTAGCCAGATGTTCTCAGGCTACACTGAGGTATCAGAGGCCTTTGTGCAGGCTCTGTGTTTTTGCTAAGACTCAGCAGTTACAGGACTCAGGAGGTGAAAAATCTTGGCTTGCAGCTTCATTTTGTCTTTTATAAAATAAGGAGTTGGATGCAGTTTTCTTAGAAATGAGCAGTGCTCATTTCTAAGAAAATGCTGCAATCACCAGGAACTGTTGTGCTAAGAGGAGACAATCACAATCTTTTTTGCTGGAGATGGTTAACTTTCTACTAGTGATTGAATATGTATTGAGTCAGATTTAAAAAAAAATGTGCAATGAAGAGGTTGAGTCTGTAGACCAGAGAGTTATGTTCAAGCCCCTGAATAAATGAGTCTCCAATTATTTGCTCAAAGTAAACAAGTACAACAAAAATAACAGGAAGAGCATTTGCTCTAACTGCCCCAAAAGCAGAGGTGTAAAGATGTTCTCCTGGCTCCTGGGGGACCAATGGCTAGTCCTGAGGTGAACTTAAGCAAAATGAGGGATGAAAGAAAGCCTTCCATCTCTGAAAAGAATGTATTAATTACTGTCTCCAGTTTTCTTAATCATGTTCTTTCGTGCCTCCATGACAAGATAGTCAAGAATTCTCACCAGATGCTTAACTCTCCTTATGCTGAGGCCCAACTGAACTTCCATGCCTCCAAGTCTAACGAGCCCAAGGAATTCGAGTTATGAACTTTCTCCTCTTATCCTTTCTTTCTCTTTCTTTCTTTTCCTTGTGTATTTTGTTAAGCGTTATTTTCATGCTTTTATATTGCTATATTACTTTAGATAACAATAACCAAAATGGCTACGTACCTGCTTTCCACTGCAACTGAATTGCTCTAAAATAAATCCATATATATATATATATATATAAAATATATATATACACACACACACACACACGTATGTATTTATAAGCACTGATCATTCAGTGTCTTTTCACTCTAATCCACCCCAAGGGATCTGTTAACAAGAACCTGAGCTCCCCTTGCCTTCTGTGGTGGGTTAGAACACCAAAATACACTGTTATTTGCAACCTAGAACAGGAAACTAAAAAGTGAGTTATACAGAGGAGGAGTTTTATGATTGCATGTGTAAGAAATTACTAGTTTTTTTAAGAACAAGCCTTATCTAGTCTTTGCTTTCCTCATGAAGCTTATCTTTTAATGCAGTTGAAACACGAATGCTGCCTGAAAGACTGCAGTTATGGGCATATGTTTGAAGAGAGATGACTTTCTAAAAAGTTATTGTAAGAAGAAATTCTCAGTTGTTGCCATAATAGAAATGCCTTGGTTTATACAGAAGCAGTTGACAACAAATTTTTATCATTTCTTTATACTACATTTTCAGTTCTGCGTTTGACAGATAAATGTAAAAAGTATATGTTTTATGCATTAAATAAGCCCAAGCATGGTCCAACATTATTCTGTAAATAAGTTGGATGGGAATTTGGAAGAAGGATGTAAACTTGAAGAGTATCTTTCCCATAAAAACATCACAGTTACAGTCTGACTCTGAAGAAAGAAACAGATCCTTAGAGCAAAACCATGGCTAGTATATCTCCAGGAGCACACAGTAGCAAAATGTGAAGCTCGGGATAAGTATTTTGCTATTGCTCATTATCTGACTCACCTAGAAATAGTTTGGTTCAAAAGCAATTATAACGTAAAACATGTTTATATGCAGCTTTGTGTCTAAGTTATTAGGCACCACTAGTAGTGATTCAGAAGAAAGTTCCTTTGGTGTGTGTTATTTGTGGTCTCATTTGCAAACAGCATGACTCATGAATAAGTCATGAAGCTGTGTTGGAAAGCTGCTTTGAGCATTTATTTGGTGAGATTGCTTCAACTACACGCACATGCATATGCCACTGCAGGAACATTAATACAACATTATGCTTATCAAAGCCATGAGAAAAAAGCACGTGCTAAACAAACATAAAAATTCGAGAGTAACTGATGGAATGACAGTTCCTACTTGAATAAAGATCTTTGACCTTTCATTTTTCTGAGCCATTAGTATTCTTTCCACCTGGATTCACTGAGTGTTCTGTCACTCTTCCTCATGTGATATCATAATTTACTGTCAGAAGACCTTTTTTTTATTGAAGGAATAAATACAATCTGGAATTGTAGGTGAAATCATGGCGGGCGAAATCCCTACCATGCTGTAGGATCCTGTGACTTCATCATGTACAGGAGGTAAAAACCTGAGTCTCACAAAGTCAAGGGAGGAATTCAGGTTGACTTCAGAGGGATCCAAACAGCAAATGACTTTGGTGTTTGCTCTAGCAAAGCACACACTGGCAGAACAGCAATGGTGATGGGGGGGATATGCTGAGTGGAACTTACAGTGGAGCACCTGTTCTGTCTTCACATATATTTCAGTGCCTCTCCTGAATCCACTGCTTGAACTGTACACTGCCCACTTTGAGGCTGCATCTGCAAATATTATTGTACTTTCTCATGTGATAAGGGGCTGGAACAAAGCAAAGAATTTGTGACAGCAAAGAAATTGCTGTTATGTCTTATGCATTATAAAGGATATTTACCAAATTGTTTTACTTTTCAGACTGCACATTTTAACTAAAAAATAAATCCACTAAAATTAAAGCTGTAGAAGATCTCATGCTGTAGACAGTGGTTTAACATTAATTACTTGCTTTCTATGTGACTTGGTTATTGAGTTGGTTTGATTGGACTGAGACATGATGGAGAGTAGATGTGGAAAAATCTCAGCAGATAATTTCATGCCGTCTTGAAAACATGAAAGATAAGGATTGTGTGCATCGGTGCAGGCAGGCATCTGAGACATCCACAAACTCATGGATAAAACACAAAGAGTAAATTTATTTTGATTACCTTGCTAACCAGGGAATCCTTGAAGCAACACCTGGGCAGAAGTACAAAAGCAGAGACGCAGGCACTGTTAAACTTGGTCCGTGCTGGAGGATCACTGGCCTGCTGTTCACACAGGCTTATCAAGAGTTATTCCCAGCTGCAAGGCCGCTGGAGCGACTTAAAATCCTTCTTGCCAGTCTTCCATATTAACCCATTTCTCCCAACATTCCATGCCTCGCTCAAGAGACCACTTAATAAAGCATATAGAAAAAAGAATAAGCATCCAATCAAGGGTCTGAGTTGTGTCCCACCCTTCTTGTCAGTGAACTAAACTTTTAAATTAGCCATGCACTACTGTTAGATTGGGTTATTCTGTGTATTCAGTCCTGAGGATTTTGATTACCATCCTCCATGCCAGCTGATCCAACACTCAGGTGGAAGTAGCGCATGCGCTCAAACTCGGGAAAGGGTTTATGATGTTGAAGATGAAGGTATTTCTTCAGTAATCGATGCTGTAAGTTTCCTTGGCACACAGCAGTTGCAGTCCTACCATGAAATTCATCAGTGTAAACAATTCCATTTTCCCTGTGGCTAATATTTTGGAAGAAATGCCATATGGAAAAATTTCAGTCCTCACTGCATACTGGAGAGGTACAGTCATGTTATTTCGGCCTCTGATTCTTCCAGTTTCTTGCAGTGCTCAAGGTTTTAATTTGCTTATCCATCAGAGTATCATGTATAATGAAGCATTTTAATGCCTTGGACTGAAATCCTACAGATTTTTAAAAACTTTTTCACCCAGTTGCCTGCCACGATCCCCACAAGACTTTATAATCTAGAACTATTACTTCTAATTTAAAAAGATTTCCCTGTCTAGAAGTGTGTAATTGGAAATGCTCAATCAAAGCATTTTTGCAGGTGTCAGAGGCTTCTGTTTATTTCTTGATGCATTGCCAAACAACATTCTTCCTGGTCCATTTCTCCTTTCTTGGCATTTTCCAGGTAGTCCCTCACTGTGGGGTGGTACATGGGATAGACGGGGGAGAACTTTTTTTGTGTAGGCACTAGCTTTTGCCAATGACAAAACATTTCTGATATTGTGATCCCAATTATTTCTGGTTGTGGGGCGCCATCTTGCATAAGATCATTCCACATTTGTTTGTTTGTCACCTGTGAGGTAACTGTTTTGGGTTTGCCACCTTATTTTCATTCACCACCTGCACATCTGCTTATGAAATTACGCCGTGTTTGCTAGGGCACCTACCAGTAGCACTTGTGACTTTTGGTGTAATCAAAGGTTTCAGAGAAATAGAGGGCCCTCTCAAAACCTGCATTTTGATACCTTTTGTTGCTGCTGTCCTATCCAGAGTAGGTACTGTAATTAGCCCATGAGCCATCCCCATCTGCCACAATAAACTAATACCGTTTTCTATTGTACGCTGATTTCTCAGGGATGACACTAATTCAGTAATTATCCCCAAATGCTGTTAAAATACATCCACTGACATTTCATAGGAGCACCACATCCTGCCCATTGGGACCCCTGATATTTATTAATTGAGCCTATCCCTGGCTATAGGGCTTGATAGATTCTTTTTTCACCTAGTAATAAGTAGATTGTTGCACTGCCATTATCCCAAGCTTGCAAAATCCGTGCCAGGATGGCTTCCCTGCTCTTCTGCTGATAGATATCTAAAAATTTCCTTAGCTCTTTCAGAGTCTGTGTGATCTGTATCCCTTCATCCAGCAGATTGCTCTGCCCCTCCATTTGTATGAGGGCTTTGCTACTATCCCCTCCCTACTTGCTAAATCTGGCTCTGAGTCCGAAGACTAACCCCAGATATTTTCATCCCATTCCTTGGGATCCGACAAAGATTTCACAGTGAGAGCATGAACTTGGGAAACTGAAACCTTACTTTTCCCATCCTGTACCTTTGTTTGTGAGCAATACACGCCACCAGATGTCCTGCAGTGCATTGTTGCTTGTAGCACTGCTCTGCTTGAGCGGTGATTACTTTTTGTGAGATTGCCTTTGCATCTTGTAAAGTCCCAGCTTCCTTCTCCAGCTCTCTCACTTTGCTCTGGTGTGCTATAATGTTATGGTTGAGAGCTCTAAGACCAGTAGCTAATAGCTATTCCAATCTCCCTGCTAACGCACGAGAAGACTTTGACGTCACTTTCCATGGCAATCTGCACCCAGCCACCTGAATCATCTGAGGGATAACCACCATCCCATCACCTCTGTCAGGCCATGCTTTTGGTGGAGCCATTGTAGCTAGGAAGGCAGCCAGAGGGGTCTAGTGCTCAGTTCGTCCTGGAATGCAGCGTGTCACCATCACACCGTCGCCAGTCCCCAACTATTCTGTTAGCTGTAGGAAGGCAACACTGCTATGAAATCTACAAATAAACCCCAGGAAATAAGAAACAAGCCTTGCTGCTCTCCATGAACATGAATTCCTGCAGCTCAGTGCATTGATCTGTGAAAGGACTCATTTAGGTTTCTCTCTTGTTGTCACCATCAGTAATATATTCTAAAAGATATTGGAGTTGTGCTGATCTCCCTTAAGTCAGTTTGAAATTGCTATCATTTCTTCCTCCTTATATTTCAGGCTAAGACACTTCTCATTATAGCCATTATGATATTTACTTCTATTGTTAGCATCCTTTGGGTTTTGGTCAATAAGGTAAATAACTAAGCAGCATAGGTACAGACATCACTCTTTTTTTTCCTGCTTAATTATATTTAATAATATTTCCCTTTCCTGACTTTCCCTCACTCCTAAATCTTTTCCTTCCAAGTCAGAGGTACACTTAATTTAACAGCTTTCATTCCCTGAATTGCTCTAGTAGTTACCCTGTGCAATGAGGCTGTGCTCTTCTTTCTCCACAGTGTTGCATGAAGATCATATGCTAGGCTTTAGTGCTTTGGCATCAGTTTAAAGAGCGTGTCAGAGAAATGGGCAAAATGGGAGAGGTCAGTTTTCAGTGACACTATTGCAGAGCAATTCAAACTTTTCAAGACAGCACTAACAAAGAGTAATTCACTGGAGCCTAGCTGCAAACAGAGTCTGAGCTTTGCCCTCAAAGGAAAATCAATCTAATTTCTATGGTAGGTGGATCTGGAGGGCTCTTCAGCCTAGTCTTGTCCTCTGCTGCTGGGAAATCTGGAAGAGAGTTGCAGTTGGAGAGAAATGGGGTGCTGCCCTTCTGTCTCGTACCAGTGGAACATCTTCCTTTTACATGTGATGAACTTGATAGTCCTGATGCAGAAGGAGAAACAGTACCCACTGTGAGCGGGAGTGAGAGTGTCTTGGGGCTGTTCACTGGCTCCCATGCTCTTCTCCTCAAACAACAGTACTTGAAGTTCTTCCCCTGCACTTTCAGGTTTTGAAAGCATAAAATACCCTGCTGAAAGACAACAGAATTGCACTGAAAAGCATCTTTTCAGTTGTTTTTTCACAATGTTTTTTCATAGTATGCATGAACACCTGCTATTAGAAGAAATCCTGTGGGCAGCTCCATCTGGAACGGGGCAGGCCAGCTCTGTTCAGCATGGTCTGCAGTGCTGATCCCAAGGTGCCAGCACTGGGGAGCCACAGAGCTATGGCCAGGTTCCAGTGCTGGCTGATTGCTCTCTGCTGAGAACTTTGTCTGCCAGAAGTTTTTTTGAAGCACCCCCTGTGCTGAAACCAGAGGTGGTGGTTGAGCCCAAATAACTACAGCTGCTGCAAAAATGTGACTCAACATTCACATGCACATCAAGGCCTCTGGGCCCTGACCCTCCTTGAAATCATGCTGGCAGGGAAGAGCCACGGTGTGACAGGGCACATCATGCTGAAGGCAGCTGCCGGGAGGGGAAGAAACACTGTGGTCCAGGAGTTTGTTTTTAGAAGAGGTTTGGAGAAGGAGATTTTGATAAGCCTGGTAAAAGTGTATTGCCTCAGTTCCTGATCTTTTATTTTTCTCACTGCTTTATGCAGTCACAACATGAAAACATCAGCTAAGCAAGGCTCCCGAGACCATTCCTCTTACAGAGTTTTGCTTTCCATTACTTACGTTTACATGGCATGGCCATCCTGTGATGGTGAACAGAAAAGCTGTTACATCTGACCAGGTCTGAGAATTTTGGTGGAGTCCGAGCCTCTTGGTTTAATGTTCAATAGTTACTTTCAGGGGATTGAAAGTCAGGTCAGGTACCTCCTCATGTAAATGCCTAGAGTTTTCCACAGATAAAATGAAGTGCAGTCACAGCAGCAGAAACAGGACTGTAGAGCTGTCACTCATGAGAAGAGTTGACTCGAAGGCAACATTATGAGAGCAAGAACACTTCTGGCCTCACACTTTCTAGAAGAATAGAAGGGGGATTTAAAAAAACTATTATTCCCTTCTTGCTGCATCATTCATTTGCTTGGGGCAGGATCTCTATTAAACAGTAAATATGAAATAATATAGACATGATCCACAGACATAAATTCATTCTGAATGTATTCTCTGCTGGAAGGCAGAAGCAAGTTGGGGGCTATTTCTGCTCTGAGGTTCCTGTTCACTTCTCCAATAGACAAGCTACAGAAACAGGAACCTCACCTCCACAGGACTGAAGGGATAAATCAATGCCAGCCTTTTCTCCTGCCTTTCTAACATAGTGCAATACTGTTGATTTATCACAATAAATAATTAGACTGCTTCAGCTCCTGACAACATGGTGATTACTTTGGAGAAATAACTAACTGAAATGATTAGTGGGAATATCTTAAACTCAGCTGCAGCAGTTCAGGAGCATCAAGGAGAGGGTACTGTGGCTGACAGTAGAAGAAACAGGATTTCAGGTGGGAGTCACAGAGAAAGGATATTTTTCTTTGAACTTGCATGCTTCTATTGCACCTACATGTGGGTGATAATAATTAATCTGCTGTCATTAACTAATACTTATCCATATCTAGGTGCAGCTGGCCTAAAAACATCAATAATAGAAAAGAGCACAGGAGAAAAATGCTACTATCTGGAGTGACATTAGCTCACACGAAGACAAAGTTATTAAACTATGTGTGTTCAGAACCATATAGATTATGTGTAACTTTCCTGGGCTCAAAACACAAGCTCAAAATTTGTTCCATAGACTTAAAAAACCCACAAAATAAAGAAAAAAGTAAGAAAAAAAAGGAAAAAAAGAAAAAAGAGCAAAAAAAAGCTTCCTCAGTTGGTGACTAAGTCAGATTTTGCTATACACCTTAACTTTTCAGAAGCAGAAGCTTGGATATGTCTGTATCCTCCAGCCACAGTTCCTGACCTGCTTTACCTTGCTGCATGCTGACGCACTTTGATCTGTTCTGTAGCACAATATAGTATCTAAGTGCCAACATAGCAAGAGATATATTAAGAAACAGCTAATTCTGTCTCGAGTTTATCACTTCACAATTTTATATCCTATCTTGCATGATAAGTCATAAGTGATGGACCCGGGAATGAAAAATGAGAACATTCCCCCTGTGACTTTAATGGTAAGCAGGGATTTAAATTCCAGTTCACATCCACAGCCCCGGCTTTTCTTCACCACACCACTTCCCTCAGCGATACTGGAAAGCGTTTACAAACAACTTGGTTTCACTATCTGGAAACAAAACCTGTTATGCAACATCCAACATTTCACAACGTTTTTTATTTTGCAGATTTGTTATTTTGACTTTGCAATGGCAAATAAAAGATCTACTCCTAGCAGGAAAGGACAATGTTCTGCTTATCTAATTTCTAGAAATGGAATTAAAACATACTAGAGTCAAAGATGAGTTATGTGAGGCAGCATCAAAAGGAGCCTCTCAAATACCTCTCCAAATAACTTTTAGACAGATACAGCAAGAGAGAGACAGAAAATCAATTTACTTTGGACTAAAATGTTCTTTTTAGTGTTATATAATGAAAGCACCATTCTGCAGTTCTCCATCAGGTAGGCAGGACAGACTCTTGAGAAACTATAGACTTGAAAAAGCTTTTCAGTGTGAAAAAATTCCAAGTTTCTCAGACACTTATCCACCATCTCCAGAAAACTTTCCCTGCTATTTCCTCAGGTTTTCTGCTTGGTAAGTCTTTCAGACTGAGACCTGCACAACAGCTTTGAAGTTACAAGCCATAAAACGCAATTATCTTTTAATAAACATAAATTGTAATAAGCATAAAGGTACTTGAACCATTATTATCGTGGTTTTCCTTGCCAGGGATGATGAGCTGCAGGCACTGTGCACATGAGGCAGTGAGCTGCTTCCAGCATAAGCCCTCTGTACATGACGTGTTCCTGGGCATCTCCTTTTAAGAAAATACTTGGCTGATGTATCAGAACATTTGGAAGGACAAACACAGATCTAAACCTTCACAATTTAGGAAAAATTTTAGTCAACATTTGGATCCCTCTTTTACTGTGTGTGCTCACTGAAATGAAAAATAAAAAGCAAAAGCAGAAATACAGCACTTTCCCCACCTTCAGAGAGAGCAGTGGGAGCAGGGTTGAAGGCAGTGGTTCCTTTGATTCAGGAAGCTGTCAGATCCAAGGAGCCACCAAAGCAGTGTACCTGCTGTCAGTCCAAACCTTGGCAAAATCTCTAAGGTTTTGGGTTTCATTTTAGACTTGACATGCAGATGGTATCTGGAAAGATTCTCAACTCTTGGCCAATCTTTCAGTGGAAACTGATAATGAAGGAACTGATTTGTGATTGCACTTTGAAATTGCCATGCACTTGCATTTTATTTCTTTGGTTTTGACATGGAAGCAGGTGAAGCACACTGGTTTTGCCTGGATTTTATGCAGAGGTTCTGTGGGTTTTGAACCTGAAAGAAATGCAAAGCACCAGTTGCATAAGTTTTTGTGAAAAGACTTACACCACTGGATAAATGACATAACACAATTGTTACGTAACGTGTTATATTTTGTGGCATTTTCTGGTACTTCAAATTCATAATTTTCCGAAAAACAGGAATTTGTTAATATTCAAATAACTTTTAAATAATTGCAGTTTGTAATAAGCCAAGGCATATGCCTAGTTTTTGCCTTTCTTCAACAGAAATCTGGGATCTGGAAAGGACAAAAGCACACTATAATGGAATTAAAAATACCACATGCTACTGAAAGAAATGTGTTTCTAAAATATATTTATTTTATCTACTTAAATAAAATGTGCTGATCGCCTTTAAATAAGAAAGCAGCAACAGACTGCCACTTACACATTTCTTTAATGATGCATGTTGTACATTAAGAATGTATAAACCATAGCATAAAGTATGAGAGTTCAACCTTTGCTGGCTCATTAGTTTCTCTGTGTGCTTAGGATTCAGCAAGGATATTCCCTGTCTGTGTTCTGAAATAGAGACTTGGCTGCTGCTGGGATCCCCAGGGCTGGGGCAGGGTGGGAGCAGGAACTTCTTGTGGCTGCTCCTGGGCCCAGTTTTGTCTTGTTAACAAGTAAGGATCTATGAGAGGAGGGTGTCTCTGAGACAGAGGCTGTCTCCAGCTGTAGGTTTGTTTGCATGGCACTGCCCAGTGCAACAGGATTCTTGTTCACTTGGCTTTCTAAGTGCTTGTAGATAATAGCATTGCACCAAGAACAAAGATACACGGAATAGTCAAAGGCTTTGTATAGGCTGCCTACATAAAGCTATCTATCCACCCTTTGAAAAAGACCCAACAGCTAAGCTGAAATGAAAACTTGTAATGTATTATTGATATTTTCCTCATTTCTTCTGAAATAATTCAAGCAAATTGTTTTTTTAACTGTACTTTTTAAAGCTTATACTTTCGTCAGTTTCTGCATTTGCTGGCAAAAGTTAGTTGCTCATAATGAGTCATATTCAGTGATTGGCATGATTGAATTAGCTTTTTCTCCAAGACAGTTCTGATCATCAGGTTTAATTAGTACCTGTGTTTATTGAAAGGATTTACTTTGATGCTAGGTACCTGTTCTCCCATGCTATTGCAGTCACTTTTGTGATGAAGACAATCCTGGCAGAAACCATCCTGTAAAAAGCAGTATCATGAGGCAACAAAACAACTAAGTGACCTTTCTTGATTCCAGCTAAAATCAACAATGTCTTAATGTGGCTAGCTTCAATATATAACCCCCCTTCCCTGAAGTTAATTTCCCTTTGATGTTACACATCACTTGCTTGATTAGCTTTTAAGTAACAGTACCAGCAACCATGATCCTCTATCACTGTTTTGTCTTTTTTTAAAAATCTAAATTAGACACTTCTGATTTTTATTTTATAAATAGCTTTGTTGCATTCCTGTCTGTTGCTATGCCAGAAACCAGAAAGATCACTACCTCATCAATAAAAATAGAAACAGCATAGCTGTTCAATGTCTCAGTGACTATTGGTGGAAGAGCCATGGTTGCAACAAAGGCACTGAAGTAAGAGTCTCAAAAGAACTTGAATAAGTTGAAAAGATTTGTTTTATTCATCCTAATCATTCTATTACAAAACGGTAAAGATGCATGAAAAGGGAACATATTACTGAGAAGAAAATATATCAGTCAGTATTTGTAAGAAATATGTAGGAAAAGGATTATTTTAAATAGCAGGGAAAAAAGAAAAAAAATAAACACAAAAGTAGGCCTCCAGCGGGAAAATGGTCTTCTATCCCCGGGAGGATTAATAATTGACATGTAGCAGCTTCTGAGGCAGCCACTAAGCAGATGGATGGATATGGTTATTCCCTGTCACATATTTACTAATGGAAAGTTCCCAGTATAAACATTAATGTAGTAAGAATTGTTTTATGCTCTTGAGATTTTTAGATCCATAAATATTTTTGGCAGCTTGGCTAAGGGGATATAATTCTTTGGCCCTTAGTTTATTTCATACTTTTAAAGCATAGTTTTTTCATTTCCCACAGAGCAGCACACTGAAAGCACAGAGCCTGTTGCCTCTTGTCTGAGAACACTGGGCTGCCTCACTGCCTCGCTGAAGAAACACGTCCTACCAAGATTTCCTGACTGTACTTGCCCATGCATTGTAAGAGCAGGATTTCCTATAATATCCTTGATTGGAGGGGGCTCAGCACTTGTACTAAATATATGTCTGTATTTTTATAGTGTTGACATTTTGCATTTCATCTTGTACACTAGATTTTTCTGTGTTGGTCGACAAACAGGTAAATATTATTCTTCAGTTGTTTCCTAATATATACTATTATTTCTATTTTATTTCTATTATACTAGATTTCAATTGAAAAATCTGTTGTAAAACAGTACAAATTGCTTGTAGCTTTCAGGCTGCTTTGGTGAAAACCCATTCTTCCGGGGGAAACGAGAGATTTTGCGAAATTCTGATCTCTTAGACATCCTCTTTCCTCATACATGTATATTGACCAAGAAACCCTAGAAATATTCTCCCTTTCATTACTTAAAATTAATTCAGAAAGTATTTGATTGTTTGTAAAATTAATATGGATCCTACTAAATGGGATACTTTTTCACCTCCCCTCCTCCCCAAAATGTATGGAACAGGTTTCAAAACTGTAGCTCAAATAGCCCAACAGAGAAAAGAATGGACTAGCTCTGTAGCAAGAGAGGTCTTATAAATCTATGGATATCAGCCTTTACTTTGTCTCCAAGTCTCAGATGTATAAATACAAACCACAAGCCTTTAGTCTATAATCTAATTGTTTTCCTCCTACTGACAATAGTGCTGATAAAAAACCACTCTATGTTCTCTCAACATTCATGATACATCAATTCTTTCAATGAGCAGTTTTTCTAAAATACTTCCTAATTCGTGGATTTTAAAATCATAAAAAGTCAAACAAGGTGTGCAAGGGAAGTTGCACTCTGTTAAACTAAATGTGTAAGAACACAAGATTACCTCTTTCCTTGGTGGTACCCACCTACTTAAGTATCTTGTGTTGATGGTGGCCACTACAAGAGGCACAGGAAGGAGAGACCCAACTCTTTCCCTTGGGGCACTCACAGCCTCCCAGTCTCTAGCAACTCATGTTGTGATAATCTCACATGCTCGACATGTCACCAGGACAAATACCCATCTTCGTTTTTTCCATTTGGCAAAAGATGTTGTCGCCTTTTCTTGGCCTTAAAATTAAGAGCTAAACACAGTTAAGAGGGAAAAGGGTTTTACCTCAGTATTTATTTAAGGATCCTTAGGTGTGCTGAAATGCACATCAAAATGCACCCCAAAGTCCCACTGAAAATGGCTCCCCACGATGTGATGAGTATTGAGCCTTGCAAAATTAACATATCTATCAAAGATTCCCCAATGAGGGACTCCAGCGAGACCCCCTCATCCGATGAACCCTCCCCTTGGATGGGCCTATCTTTGTTTACAGAATATGTTCTGGAGAGGCCCTTGGTGTCTGGGGTTTCCATAATGTTTGGCCTCAGCTCAACGGAATACTGGGTCTAAGGGAAGTTCTTAAAGAATTATAACTATGTAGGCTAAAAGCACTAAGAATACGAAAAAGCTATATAAGACAGTATAAAAAGGGGTATAAAAGAAAAAGCAAAAGATCATCATGGCATCAATGTTAGCTCCTTCAAACTCTCTTTGACACACAATTTCTTATTCATTGGATCACCCTTGTGTCTCTCTTCTGTATTATTTCTGATTGGACCCACAGAAGAAGACACATTAATGTTTTCTGAGCTGTGGGGAGTCAAGATGCAAATATGTATTTTAGTAAAATCTGCATATGGAGTGTTTTCTTCTGTTAAACTAAACATGTTCTCTTATATGGCTCAGGGTGTTGCACAACAGGGTTCACAAAGCATGAGTATTCTTAAGATATGGTTGTTAAGTTTATTGTCTGAACAAGAAAGAGTCTCAGATAAAGCTGTGAATAATTTATAGGCTTACAAATATCAGAATGTAGATTAGGGCAAGGTTTTTTTTCCCTTCTTGCATCTAAGAAAGCATTGATTCATTCAGTAAGGGGCTATTACTCTGGTACTGATTCAACAGTTTCTTTCCCCTTTCTTCCACTCTTCAGCCCAGTGGTCCCAAGCAGACACTGCTGAGGGAAGTTCACACCCTGGAAGTTCAGTCTTTCATGTTTGGCCAGAGCAAAGTTAGGCTATTACAGTAAAATGTCAAGATAATTTGCTTTTTAATGATCTAACACAATTGGACACAGGGCTTCACACAGGAACCAACTTCAAAGCTGGTAAGAAAAGTAATCTCAGCACAATGGTGCTGTTGACATATTTTTGCTTTCAAATACTTTTCATGAATGTAATAATGATGATTTGAAAGTTTATAGGGATTTGCTGTAATTACTGACTGAAAGCATGGAAGTAATGGCGAATTTGCAACCAGAGGAAAGTCAGGTTGGCCTCCAGCAATGGGTAACTATATTGCAAAACTGGGAAAATATGGGCAAACAAGTACTCAAGTTCAATTCTGTGCATTTTACTGCTTTCAATTGTTTGTATGGTTGTTGCATTAAATTAGTAATTTATGTACGTGGTGCTTGGCTACTACTGAGATGAATGTGCGCTTGACAGGTTTTGTGGTTGTGGTTCTTCTTAATAGATGAAGCTTTTTAATTTTGTTTTCTTGAGTTTCAATCAGGCACTGAACTCATGGCATATTCAAATAACCTCTTTTTTCCAGTTCTGGGTTAGGTTTCTTTTGGTTTGTTTCTTTCTACTGACAAAAGAAATAAAAAATTGGGATGAAAAAATATCAGACACCTGTGAACCAAGGAGTTTTCAATTTTCACCTTTCCTCCACACTTTTTTGTTCTTGCAATGAGGTATTATCCTTGTTTTAAAAAACTATAACTATAATTATAACTATAATTATATATATATATATATAAATTTGGGACTGCAGCTTGATTTCTTTATATGATTCAAATAAAAATATTTTATTATTTTCTTCATTGACACTTAGTGCTGGCTTGGACTCCCACTTAGACCTTCCCTTCTACTTCTGGCAATATGTACAGAACACGTGGCATTTTCTCACATTAATGGCTGGGTGGGAAAGCTGTCAGTCTTCTTTGGCAATTTTTTTAGGGATGAAAAGGCATGAGTAAAACCTCTTTTATTAAGCCCCAAGTCAATATTTGTTCTGCTGTAAGTACACTTTTAGGAGGAAAATTTTATTTCTTTGATTTCCCTCTCAACTAGAGCATTGTTTGTGATCTAATATTCACTATCCACTGTATTACCTTTCCCACGTGTGAAATTCTTGCAGAGTGATAATCCCTTTCATTTCCTGCTTTTTAATGAATGGATTTTATGTAACTGTTCATTAGTGTAATCATTGTTGATTTTTATTTTTCTCTTCATTATTTCGCCAACAAAACTTTTGCCACTGCCACTTTGTTAGCAAAACAGAGTAAATTAATCTCAGCATCTGGGAAAACTGCTTGTAGGTGAGCATAAACAAGGTGTATGGCACTCTTTCGTTAGAGTTCTTGCTTATGCTCACCCACAAACCAAGCTCTGGATGCCTGAGGATACATTTAGGGGATATTTAGCTGACATCTAGAGACATCATGCTCTTTAATATCTACAAGACTCCTCTTTGACAAGGCAGTCTGTTCGCTCTAGTAGTGTTCTCTGATAATTCGATAGAAACGGACTGAGAGGAGGAGAGCTCTGTTTTGCCACTAACAAGTTTCAGTAACTACCAGCTTAAATGAGAGCTGAAAGAGCAGCCTGAGCTACTCCAGTGCTGACAACCTCAGTTACTTATTCCTTCCTAATTGATAGCCTTAGAACTAGCTTGAAAACTAGAAATAATTTGAGCATCAAGCAAGTACCATAAAGAAGCACTCTGTCTCCCTCAAGGCTTGTTATAATTTTCCCACTTGTTTTTGATTTACATATCAGTCACGGAGATGCTGGTGCTGATCTCCCGAGCAACTTCTATGAAGCTTCAGAAGAGTAGAAAAAGGATGTTGGGGCTGAAATAAAGGCAGACACTTCAAAGCCTGGATGTGAATAGCTGGGAGACCAATAAGATGAGAATGTATAATAATCACTTTATGTTAAGAGATGCTTAAGCTCTTGTGACATATTTATTGTGCAGTTGGAATCTCTAGAATGAGCCTCTCATGGAGATGTCAAACCAGCAGCAGAAGCTCTATTAGAAGTTGTGGCTGTTTACTCTCCATCGATAAAGGCCAGTCACAAGTACCATGAATTTTACATTGTTGCTCTTTCTAATCTGTAGTAGGGGATTTAAGAGTTTATAAATGGAATCTACTTATGCATTTCTAGCAAGGCTATTACAATGTAAAGCAGCAATAGAGTTCTATTTCCTGCTTTATTTCTATATTTTCTCTGTTTTTCTCTCTATTAGTTTCAATTTCTGCTGACATACTCACTTGTTATTTATGCTGTGTCAGTGTCATTTACACATGCAACGCTGTATCTTGACTTGGGTATCAGATGGCATCTGAACACGTGCCAAACCTCTTCCACTGCCTCAAAAACTGCAATTATTTAAAGCAAAGCTAACTTTTACCAGAATAAGATAGGTATTAAAGAACAGAATAGGTTAATTTCTAAAATTTCCTTGGGCACTTTGCTAATCAGGATTTTCATCGAAATATGATGAGTAATTTAAAAGAACATCCAGCTATTACAAGGGTATGGCTAACCCTATTCATGCTGACCACTGAGTAAAACATTGCATTTTAACTTTGAAGCCTGGTATTGGATAGAAGACTATCACATAGGCAGGGTACAGAAAAAAACACTTGTCTTATAACAAAACTTTACAGGATGTCATTTTTATGGGTTTTATGCAGTGAAAAAGAAGGGTAGCAGTGAAATTTTGAAAGACTGAAGTGCTGGAATAATCATCTTTGCCAATAAAATTCTATGGGAGGGACTGGGGAGGTACTACATGAGAACTGTAGGGGTGGTGATGGAGATGGAGCAGAGGAGGTGTGGAGAGCAGGAATGGGTTTGAGTAGATGGGAAGAGATCACTAATGACCTCAGAGGTGTGCGAGTGGGACTGGAAGGGGTCAGTGGAGATTTCAGCTTCCTGGAGAAAGAAAGAGAATGACAGTAAGTAAGGGTCAGTGAAGATTGAAGAGCTCTGTGTGGATGAAGGCAAGGTGTCAGGAAGCTGTGGAAGCCTGGCTGGGCATGATCTCATTGCCACTTTTTTTCTCCCCTCCTCACCCATGTGTTCCACCATGCCTCTTCTGGGAATCCTGTCTACCCTTCCTCTTCCCTAGACTTGGAAGCCACACTCTGCACTCATCCCCATCCCAGCACTTGTCCTCAGACATCCACCCTCCAGGCCTGCAAGGCGCCTGCTGCTTCCCTGCATCTGGGCCCTCCTTGATCTGCTGCACCCTTTGGGCTCGAAGGAAGGGTTGGAGCAGGGCTGGTCTGCCAGATGGAGACTGGAGAATGTCTTTCTGCTGCTGTCATCCCCAAAGAAAAAGCTGCGACAGTGACACCTCTGCTGGGAAGGGCTAGTCCTGGTGCAGTTGCTGCTGCCCCACTCTTTGGCCCCTTCTTCAGCAGCAGCATCCCCAGAACACGAGAGCTTTGCAAGCAGGAGGTGGGGACTGGCATAGCAAGAGCAGTCTGTCACTGAATCCAACCATTCAGGATCTATTAATGTCCACAGAAATCAGTGGGAGTTACTCTAAATGTGGGGTAAGTGTAAGAATGGGAATACAAAAACCTGTCAATCCTAAATTATTTTTCTCTGCGTGGTGCCTGTGCTTAATGGGTTGAATATAATTAACAACTCCCGGGTATCTTCTACATTTACTTTCTTTGCTGTATAGGAATGCCCAACCCAAAGAGACTTTTTGGTGTTACTAAACTCCACTTTTCTGCTCCATGCTAAAATCTCTGCTCAAGCAAGGTCATTTCTGGCTGTGGAAAAACCTCACACTTCAGCACGGTTCAAAGAACTTATTGTGGCCCAGACTCAGTTATTCAGATGCTTACAGATAGAAACTGGCACATAAGACATCAAAGCCCCAAACTCCCACTGATTCACTGATACATTTTTAAATACCTCCAGATCAAAAAGACTAAATCCACCAAGGAACCTAGATCCTGCTTGAAAATTAAGATGTGTATTTTCAGAATTAAATTGCTATTAGAAATTTCAGAAATTCTAAGTAACTGCTTCCTTACCCTCAAGGTGCTTAAATTACGCTGATTTGCATCCTTAACAGCCCCTCCAGGCCTCTTTCTATCTGGCATTCACAAAACTCTGGGCATGCCAATGAGATCCAGATGTATTCACCAACTAAATACCCAAAATATCTCTTAGATTAGTTGCTCTCAGACTGCATATTGCTCAGGCAAAAGAGAAGGGATGTGCACCTTCCACAAGAGCACTCTCCTGAGGTGAACTAGTCCCTGTGGCACAGGGGACACAACTGTTCGGTCTCTTCCCCTGAAGAACTGGAACAGACGCTGAAGCTGCATCCCTCTTCACTCGAGTGAATACACAAACAGTGTTTTCCAGTCTGTGGCATTCTTTGGCTCCGTGGTGATGCTGGGAAATCAACTGTGTCACCACAATTTCTTCCTGATTTTTGGTTGACTTGGTGCCTCCTCTGGGTGCTCAGTGTGGTTCCTGCAGGTCACTGCACTGTTTAAAGATTAGGCTTTGCAGTGCACATTACTGAGTTTTCCAAATCCCTTTCAGGCATTTTCTCAAGTGGCCAACTTTAGCACTTTGGCTTCCTTAACTCCCAACTGGAAAGTTTCTCAGACTAGCTTCTCCCAGGCCCACTCCTTGTGGGTGTGCCTGGCCCCTTTCCTGATTACCGGGGTTATCTGACAATCCTGACACAGAGACACTGGAAGCCACTTGCCTCTTTCTCCTAACCCCTTCCAAAGGGTGAGACACTCAGTGTGGGAAGCAGTGCTTTCTAACAACCCTCAGCATCCTGCCAGGGCAGGATTTAGGGTTTTCTCTTCAGTACCTGTGGGATTTCTCTATGGCCTGTGGGAACTGATAAACATTTTAACTGCTGCAGCTGTGTCCAGCAGGGATGATAAGTCAGGGCATTCTGCTCCCTAAGCTCATAGCCCAGCCAGTCAATAATGTAAGCTGAAATCAATGCCCCAGGTCATGAACAGAGCACACAACCTGCCAGCCTTTCAATTGTCTCTGCTGCAGGAGCAATAACCTCTGCAGAGAGAAAGGATGGGCAGCTGGGCAGGATAACCTTTCAAACTGCTCTAACACGCATTTGGAAAGCCTGTAAATCTGAATCCCTAAACACAAATTCTCTGCCATGAAGAGTAACTGCAAGTGCCCAGCAGAGGGTTGTTTTTGGTAGTGCGGACTGCCAAGGGCAGACAGATCACTCAGTCTTTTAAAGAGGGACAATCAAACCTTTTGACCTGTGGCTCAGTGCAGTTTGCTTGAAAAGAAACTGACCGTGGTCACTGCTAGGAGCACTGAATGTGATAGAAACAGAGGGATTGCAATGCTCTCCTCAGGCAGCCGTTCAGTGCCGTGTGCCAGAGGCTGGGCACATGTTTCCTTCAAACCCACAGCCCTTCAAGTCAACAAACACACAGCTGTCCCTTCTCTCATCTTCACTCTTTTGGGTCAGAACAACCGAACTTCTGGCTCTATAGTTGGGTGAATGGCTTTTTGTTGCTCTGGTCAAGGCATAAGCCTGATTTCAGTCTAGATGAGGAATTCTGCTTTGGAAACATTTTCAGAACAAAGTTGGTTAATGGAGCTCTCTCACTGAATTTGACCTAATGAAATCTGAGTTTTCGTATCAATTAGAAATTTTTTGTTCTTTACATGTGATGCCTATATAGGTGGACCTATGTTTATAAAAATACATTGTGAACTCCTGACATTATATTCCTTAAAGTAGTTTAACCTCTTACTGGGACATAGAGGCTCTCTGAAAGCAGTGAGGTCCTCTGAAAGCAGAGATCAGTGACACACTGAGTTGTAGTCCCTAATGTTACACGCCTGCAATAAAAGGGTTAACATTGTGCAGGATCTCCAAGAATTTTAATTTCCTTTGGGATAAGGCTCAAACAAACTGCTCTTTAATGCGCTCCACACAATCTACTACAACATCAAGATTTTTACTTTAGCTCCTGTTCAATAAATTAGAAATACCAGTGTTTCAAAGTTTGCTTCATAGCTATAAAATGTTAAAAATAGTGTGGACTTGAATGGTGACTTGAAAAAAACACACCCCTTTATAAAGAATAATAGAGGAGAGTTTATTATTCAAGCAAGAGTTCTATTATTTTCCAGCTACAGTATACTTCCATATCCAAGTGCACACAGAATAAACACACTGTGATTCTGTACACAACAAACTCTTTCGTTTATATGTTTAGGAAATCTGGGTTCATTTACACTGTTTGCATTTTGTTTTATTTATAATTAGTTCTACTGTCAGACAAATTTCATTCTTGATTTCCCCTGAAATCACTTGTTCCTTTTGGGCTTTTATCACATCTTTGTGCAATCTTGTTTTTAAAAGGGCTGTTTCACTGTTTCCTGACTTGTCTTTCCTGGTATATAAAGCAATTTTGTGATGAAAGACCTAATAAATGAATTGCATGACAAAGTTAAACCAGGGGCACTCCACCCTCAGTATAGATTAGTATGAAGGCAATTACAATGTTACTCTTAACAGTGATAATTTATTTGATTTGGTTTTTTTCTTGTGCAAAAATCAACTAAGCTATTTTTATTTTTCTGAGATTAATTTTGATCTTGATTTGAACCATTCTTTTCAGACACTATGAAGTGCAATAAACACTTCTGATAAGTTGCCCAGTCTGGGGGAATTGCTTCTGTCGCCATTTTTCTATAGGTGTTGATCACCTCCACATAACAAAGAAGTATTAAGTACTTCTTTGCCAAATATCTCCGTTTATGAAAGAGATAAAAATGGCCTTGTTGAGTCCATAAGGGCAAGCCTAATCTCCAATAAACATAATGCTTCCCAAAGGCTGGAAGGACAAGAACAAACATAAAAGAAAGAAATCACATCCCACCTATTTGGCTACTGGTAGCTTGATCTGAGCATGAGTCTGAGCCTATTTCAAATGCCCATGCTCACAGACATTTCTTGAGGAGGGCTGAGATGCAATTCCTGGGAAGTTCTACTACTGCAAATGAAGAGAACCTCTGCTACCAGTATTTACCTCGGGGTGTGTCTCCATTAGTAGCCATCACCACTGTTGAAACAAACTACAGTTAATACTGTCTTCAATGGAAACAGGGCGGTTGGGAGGATGACCCTTGGAGGAGAAGAGCTGTACAACGCGGGGTAAGGTGTTACCTCGGAGCTGTGGCTTACGAGTGCTCAGTGTCCAGGAATAAAGTAGACTTCCCCTCCACTGATAGCCTGAGGAGCAGTCAGGAGTCCTTCAAAGGAGGACCAGCGCACTGCATGGCAGTTTATTTCACAGCATCCTGAAAGAAGAACCTCAGATATAGCCCAGCTGAAGGGTTAATGCCTCTCAAACTGCAGATGGGAGAGCTCCTGCCCAGATGCAGCTGAGTGTAGCAGTAGTAGATTGGCAGCTTTCCTGGGGTATTCAATAGGAGTGATTCCATGCTTTTTTGTGCAAGGTAAATAACTTCTTTTGGAGTCCTGTTCAGGTTGCAAATGTAGAGGGGTCTTGAATCAGGAGAGTACCTGAACATAAAAGATTAAAGGAATTCTTCGTCAGGACAGTGTTTCCTGTGTTCTAAGTAGACACCAAACAGGCCTATTTTCTTCAACTAGATTAAGGCACTAGTATTGCCAATCCCATCTTCAAAATCCGTGCAATTGGAAAAACACCACAGTTGTTTAAAAGTCGCAAGACTTTAAGCCTTGCATTTTTTATTTACTTACTATTTTATTCTTTAGGCTACATTTCTGCAGTAGCTTCAAACCTTTCCTTGAGATCAGAAGGACTCAGAATGTACTCAGAAATGAATATTCCTTTGCAATGCCTTGCTGCTAGCATTTGGGACTTGAAGAGAAAGCATTAACAGTTGTGATACTCGCAAAAACATTACATGAACTGGCAAAGCTGCCTCTGCCTCTGTATAAATTTCAACTTTCCTTATTTCAAGTTTTTCAGCCTAAAAGCAAAAATATCTTGAAAAAAAAGACATAACCATTTCACGGGTGTGGATGTGTTCAATCTGTGTTATAGATTTCGCTTCTGAATGCTCTCAGCAACCACAGCCAGCTTGGCTAATGGTCCTTTATAACAGAACTACTTATTCCCGCTCCCATATCCACAAAAGCTATTTTAGTTGTATCTTTTCTTTCTTTTTCCAAGATGCACAGAGTGTCTTACCTTATAAGAGAAGTAGATCAGCTGAAAACATGTACATCATATCGTGGCTCATGATAAAAAAAACCTATGCTGTTTGAAAAAGCCTGTATATTCCTTTAGTCATCTGAAGTTAAAGCAAGAATGATAAAAGACAGTTGCAGTAGTGGAGAAGACAAAAAAAAATCAAAGGAAAGAACACAAGGTTGACTGTACAATGGATGTATATATTGACAGAAAATTTGGGCTCAGGATTCACACAGAGAGAAAAGGAGGGAGAATCCATCTGACTGTAAGGATAATACCGTTTTATTGATCTTTCCTTGGGATTCAAGCTGTGATTTCCACTCTGGACTGAATCAAGATTAGATAGGGAAGAGAGAGATGTAAGAAACTTGCTGATGTCTTGTATGACTTACTGGGTTTACGAGTAGGTGCAGCCCAAGAGCCAGCCACCTCCCTCGTGTAGTGTTGTCAAGGATGTAAAAGCACATGCTCTTGGCAGCTTCCTAAGGCACTCTGCCAGTACTGATGGGGATATAAAAGCTGGAGAAAGCTCAGAAAGTGTGTGAGGGGGAGATGTTCCCCAATCAACTTCAGTAAGCTAACTCAGGTCTCTGACGGTTTAAGGGATGCAGCCAGTGCTATGGATATTGTCAGTCATACCGGAGAATCTGAAGGTTAGTGAGCCTTCAAAGGTGATGTAAATACTGGATCTTGTTGAATTTCCTCTGGGGGATACCAAAATGGGCATTTGTCGGTGCTGATCCCAGGGGTATCAAAGAATAAGCAAAGAATGTGAGGGATAAACATTTTGTCTTCTACAGCACTAGAGGTGCTGCTATTCTGCCTCTGGATTTGCTCCTGGACAGCTTAACTGTATCCTCTCATGTTTCATGGCAATGCCATGATTTGTTTGGAATCATGACAGAGGAAGATTTATGGTTATATTTCCGGAACATCCAGTGCAGAAAAAACACTAAAAACAGATCGGAGGAGTTGAGCTGTGCATCACAGCAGCCTTTAGTCAGTCCCTCGTGAAACTGAAAACAGGCACAGGGAACAGCTGCAGTTGCTCCAGTTGAATTCACTGCGAGATGTAGGGAGTGCTGTGGGAGGGGGGAGAGGTCTTCAACCTGGTTTTAGAGAGTACTGGCTTTCAAATTTTGATTCCTTGTTACATGCTGGGTAGCGGTCCCTCTGTGCTAGCAGTGGGAAATGTCAAGCAGCTGAAATCAATCAGACATGATCAGAATTATGATTTGATTGTCCAGGGACAGTGTCAGCAATGCACTATAAGAACTCATCAAACAAGAAACCAAAAAGTTCATGCCTTGAGTGATTGTTCCTCAACAATCTCCAGCTCATTTGATCCCAGATTTCAACTAACACATCCTAATGTACCCTCTAAACACCTACTGTATTTCACAGTGCTTGAAATATGCCGTGGATTTTTGAGCACATTTAAACAGAAACAGACCCCATCCTTAATTACAGCAATTTTTTTTTTGTTTTTTCTCCTGTGTGTGGCTACAACAGACCAAGGTAAGGCTGCTGCAAGCAACAGAATATTAAATTTAAAAGCAGTAATAATGATAATGATTATGGTCCTTACTCTTGCTGTTATATGTAGAGACATACAGAATGTAAATTACATGCAGAACAAATTGTCATCCATTAATTCAAATGCCAGTTAATTAGTCTGTGAGAT